>JABFQM010001434.1:0-21308 GCA_022816865.1 Zelostemma sp. ZL-2020
CTTACTCATTACAAAATGGTAGAATTGACTACCACTGTCCAGAGTTGGCTGAAATGAATATTTCTTAATTATTACAAAATGTTTAACTTGACTGAAATTGACCAGAATTGGTTCAAGTCAATACTGATATTTAAGTCAACCATTCGATCCAGTATATGTAAGCAAATATTCAATTCGCCATAGTTAAACATGCCATTTATTAACAGTAAAGAAATCTTATTTGGCTGAAACGAATTCTTTTCTCAGTGCACCCGAAATAATTTTTATGATGAAACAGAATTAATTTCATTTATTTATTAAACAATATCTTCTTCTTCACGACAAAAAATACGGCAATGGTCGTAATTTTTTCCGGTGAAACATTTTAGCTAATTTGCATGTTCGGCCATTTATATTGTTCGCCGGACAATTGAAATAAAGAATTAAAATTTTTCTTTACGAGCAGTATATTTTCTTCACTCGCGTCTTTTTTTCGTAAAGGAACAGTTATTGTTGAATAAATTCTGCTGGCACATAAAATGAAATTAGTTACGTCGCATTAAAAATATGTTTCCAATTCACTCTTGCATTTGGCAGCCGGACTACTCTAAAACGTGACGAAGAATGGCGCAATTTGCATCTTTCTCGGCTGCGTTTTACGACTTTCGCTCCGGCTGCGCAAATATTAAAGATGCGTGTTTTTTTTCTCGTCGACGGTAATACATTTCTGACGTTTTCGATGTTACAGGCAGTGTTTGAGCAACTGGTAGACATAATCTGCGACAAAATGAGCGAGTCGCTCGATAGCGATCCGACATTAATGGCCGGCGGGGCCCAGAATAAGGGCCAGAGGCTCACTGATCAGCCGAATAATCCCACGGACACAAACTGCAACTGCTAAGACAGGCCCCGCGCTGTGCCGACGACGCTGGCTCTAGCTAGTCCATCTTCTTCGTCGTTCCTATGTTCGTTATTTATTTCGATAAGTCTGTATCATTCCACACGGCGGTCAGATTCACAGTCCGAAGCATCAATTCGCGAACACACTCAACAATAACGCATGAATGGAAAGATCTTTCCGCAGGAGTCTCGAATCGAAATAATTCTACTTTGTAAAACATCTCGTTGGTCAATAAGAATGCGAAAACATCGTGTTTCGTCGTGACTGTGCCTCCGCGTTTGTTTGTAGATGAAAGCGAGCCGGTTAACTCGTAGAAACGCACTGGTCCCTTCATTTCAGCACGCGAATTTCCAAGTCGACCAAGTCGTCAAGCACAACTAAGCTGACCTCGCATCGGGACGAAATTCAGCTCGGAAATCCGAGCGCGTTGAGATGATTTCACAGAAGATTTCCTGGGGTTTCGAGTTTCAGCGGCGGCGCAAAAAAAAAGGACATTTTACCGTTGAATTCATCTTGAAACTTCGCTTCTAGATCAATGTTTGAAATCAACGTCGGGTACGGATGAAATAGGTGTAAAAATTTTGTTGTCTTTGAGAAATCAATTGATAATCGAGCTGAAACTTGAATCGCCATGGGGAAACTTTACACGCAGGCAGGCTGCCTTCTGTACATACAAAATATATTATTGACTCTGTAATGAAGTGTAATGCATGCGTTAATTATTCGTGTGAATTATAATAAGAAAAGTATTCTCGCGTGGGAGAATGGCGACTGGAGAAACCTAAAAAAAAACGCTAAAAAGACCCGTGCCACTGTTTCGATTAGCAGGACTGTGGAAATCCTTTAAAGATATATTTTCCGAGACGTAGACGAGTTTTGTCGTATCGACAAACATTTTTTGGTTCTCGCAAGGGTCTCTTGAAGAAAGATAACAAAACATTTAGTTCGTCTCGTATTTTTTTATCAAGCCGAGGACAAGGATCGTGATGGGACATATCGCAGATTTTGAAATCGGTTGTTTTACGCGATTAACTGTATTATATGAATATATTGAAAATAGCAAATCGAAAGGTCCTTAATCGTCGCGCTTAATTGCCTAAAATGGTCGATTTCAAAACGATTCTTTTCATTCTCCTTTTCATTCTCTTTTTTATAAATTTTACGTGCGTTGAAGTTCGTTGTGTTCGTTGTTAAATGTAACGTGAATAAGTAGAGAAAGCGTGCGGTGAAGTTTCAGAAAAAAATGTTTCTGATTCTCGAAGCGACGCTTTTCTGTAAAAAGTGTTCAAGTTTTTCAGAAATATTTTTTATGAACGAAACGAAAAATGCGTCGGTGGACGGGCACTTGTATGTATGTATTGTACCGTATGTAACTATATATATATTACGCCTAACATTATGAACGATACAAAAAACGATAAAATCGATTGATTCACGTGGATCTCGACACATGCAGAGCATACACACGCAAACACACTGAAACTTGTTTCGCGAGCGTTTCGTTGACCGTTTGTAATAATTCTTATAACCTAGTGAACACCGGAGTTTGTGTTTCCAGCGATGTCATATACGTGTACGATGTTGCGATCGTAAAAAGAAAAGATTCTGGAATTATGGAGAAGAATATTTATGAACAAACATCTACTGCGAAGTAGCCATGTAAAAATGAATAGTTGTAGACGAAGGCACATTACAAACGTGTAAGCGTGGTTTCAAAATGGAGTAAAGGTATAATTTACAATAAGTGTGTCAAGTCATTAATAAAAGACAAGCCTGAAATTTAACGGAGCCGAATTTCGACAAATTTTTATAGATTTCATTTCAAGGGACAATGAAAAATACATAGACATTCATTTTTACAAAGTTTTACGATCTTTTTTTGGCTCTGTTTTTTTTCATTCATCCCAGTATAACTAACCCTGCTTTTCTAGCTTTTTTCGTTCATAAAAAATATGGGAGAAATTAATTTTTTTCAAAGGTAAAGAACAGCAAAGTTTGCTGACAAATTTTATCGGTTTAGAAAATGAAATTCTCGACTTCTTTCACTATCTTCCAGCTTTGATTACGAATAAAGTCGCTTTATTTAAATATCGGTGCACAAAAGAGCACCGATTATTCCGAAAAAAAATCAGTGAATTTTTAGATCGTTATTCTTCAAAATTTTATCGATAAAATGTGATTGATTTGTTGGATGGTAAGCATTATTATATCAACTGTCGGCAAAGTTCCATTGCTTTTTATCAATGACCGATTGCATTACTCTTTTCAGGAATTTTATTTGAAACTCTGGATTTGAACGCGCTTCGCGCTTTTCATCGATTCGGAATTATAATTGACCTTGTTATATTAATTAATATTATTTCGAAATACTTTCAAACTTATCATTATTTATCATTATTCCGATTGACAATATGTTTAAAGAATATTCTCGAAAAATCAATACAGAATTTCGAAAAGATCGACGTCGAGAGTTTTCAAACATAGTTCGGGAAACTTCCCACAGTTGTCGTGTCGATCGTTCGAGAAAAAAAAGATCGAGAACGGCGGGCTTTGAATTCGTGTTCTCGAGTTACGAGAGAAAGAAATTTTGCAACCAGGGATGAATACTAAAATTGCAAATCGCAAGTATGCGCGTTTTTTCCGAGCTTCGAAAGAAAAAAACTTCAATATATTTCGATGTATTTCGATAAAGCCTCGATACCCCGCGCTTGAAGTGCTTACAAAATAATACGAAGTGTCTAAACTTTCGGTTTTATTTGTATTCAAATCCCATTAATAAGTTTTTTAAACGATATTGGAATTCCCGCGACTGCAGTTCGAATAAACTAATGGAAAAGTCGAATACGAAATAAAACATGACATCGGGGACGATGGTAATTTGTTTAGAAACTGGAGGACCGTCATGGGAATACAGGTGTTTCCAATCCAACATTCTCGTTTCGAGTCGATGTATTCGACTTCACCGTCCACTAAAACATCGACCAGACTTTATCAAACCCAAAAACGACCTTGCCCATTTAAACGTGACGCCATTTCCAAGAAAAAGCGAGCCGAAATTTCGAAAAAGCGAGCTTGAGAATCGCGATTAATAGTTGATAAGGCGTAAGGGTAAATTTACGAGCGAATTTATTGCTTTCGAAAGAGATTCCCTGCGGGGTCGTCTCCATAAATAATTGATGTTTTGATGGAATTCCTCGAGGAAGTCCCGTGTATCATCTTGATTTATCAATTTCGTCTCGAGAACATAATCCAATTCGACTCGCGTGCGTTTGGCTCGATGCCTTCGCAGAGATACGATCCCGGCTACGTATTTCCTTCCCAAAAATTCCTATCAACAGAGTTCTAAAATAATCAACTCGCACAGTCTCGGACCCGAATGCCTGGTCTCGCTTCGCTCGATATCTATTGCTTTGACAATACACAACAACGCTTTCCCGGCAAGGAAATAAAGCGTCGCGAAATTTATCGACAACAGTTTTCAAATGAGTTTCGCAGTAAATCCACCACCGATTGCAATTTTCAGAGGCTCGGAAAAATAGAGACGACGCCGAGCAAAGTCGAAGAAATCGTGTAATCAAAAGTAAATATTTGTGACGGGAAAGTTCGTCATCGTTCTCCAAAATCAATAATCTCGCAGGAGTTCAGCCCTGAACTCGGGACTTAACTCGAGTACTTCTCTTGTTAGTGAAATACCGCGAAGAAGAAACAAAGAAGCTTGAAACCTTCACTTGGCACTAATAACATAGCTTCATGCTAAAGGTTTCCTCACTTTGACAGTTATTGCGTAACAATAATAAGCCTTTCGCGACACGCGCTTTCTTCTGCAGATTACCTCGTCATTCTCTTCTATTTTCATCGCAAAACCTTCACTGAAGAAAATTTCGCGAAAGAGATTCGCTTTATTTTCAAGACAACAGAAGATTGTACTCACCACAAGAAAACGTACGAATTTAGTACATAACAGAATAAGCTGTTCATCCGTTTTATCCGTCCATTCTGAAAAAGAAGATAACCATTTGAAGTTTTGAATCGAATGCTCTGAAATTGCTTGATCGTAGAGCGATGCGCGCGGAATTTGAAATGATTAGTACGCGGTTTCTTCAATTGAAAATTAAACGTTTCAATTACTACACACTATGCAGAACAAATCTCTTCTTTCAGAGTATTTTTATTAAAAAACCTTTTCCGTTTTGTTATTATAACAAAACAGAATTGTAGTAGAAATAACAGAACTGAGATTTCACGTTATTTCAACTAGAGTTGTGGTTGTTTCAACTGAATAATGTGTTCCGTTGATCCAACACATTTTTCTTCGCTTTTATTCTGAAAAAGAGCTCAAGATAATTGCTAGAAAAGTTGTCGGTCGCGACTGTTGTTTCGAAGTTGCAAATGGCATCAATGCATGACACGTTCAATCAACTCTAATTACTTTATCCAGATTGGCAACTTGGCCGCGTACTCGTTCAGAACAAAGCGATGTTGCTAATAGAGAGAAGTCAGGAATTAAAAATACGGGCTCTATACTTACTCCAGGGCTAAAAATACGCTTCCAAATGGTGAACGATTACGACTTTTTTTAACGATACATTTGATTTTCAAGGGAATACGATTTGCAACGCGTTTCATTCGGAAATACAAACCGGAAGTTATGATTTCGGGGGAAGTTTTAAGCGAGATTCGGTGTCGGTATTTTTGGATCGGATTTTTTGAAACGCGAATTGGTAAGCTCAATTCACGATTTGAAACCGACGCCAGTTTTCTCTGAAAACATCGCAATGTTGGGGAAGCCTTTATATTTCGCCAAGTTTCTTCGAAAAACTGGAGGAAAATTCATACTCGTGTCAACCGCAATAAAGCTTTTACTAGGTGCATAAAAAGGAAAACGCGTAAAGCAAAGCCGTGATGAGAGCTTCGACGTGTTTATGAAAATGTCGATAAAGCTTGTAGAAGCAAAAATGCAAGCTACGGCAAGCGACTTACAATTAGATGTAAGGAGCTAACCGTAAATCCCTTCTCACAACGACTTAGAAGGTTATCAGGGTCGCGACGCGTCCACTTGGCACATTGACTGTTTTAAAAATATCTTTCAAAGGGTTTTTCCTTGCAAATAAACCAGACAATGCTTGGATTATCTTTTGAAAATGTCCGTACTTTTCGTCGTTGTTATAATTTATATGACATGCATAATTGAAGATGTTGTTCAAAAAATTACGCTGGCATGTTAAATAAAATCAATTATTCCGCATCATAAATATTTTTCCAATTCACTCTTGCATTTGGCGGCCGGAAAAATAAAGGCAGTATCTCAGAAAATATCAGCAATAAATGCAGGATTCCATCTGAAAGCGTACGTTTCGATTTTGTAATTCAAACATGAATGTTCTCTTTCTTTGTAAACCAATGTAAAATGTTTACGGAGTAACTTTAAACGACATTCGAACAAAGCACATGCGAAAATGTAGTTTCTGTGACAGAAATAAAACGAAAGTTTCCACGACGTTCATTACGGTTCTTAAAACTTTGGGGTGTACTTATAAAATGTTTTGATCAT
Organism: Zelostemma sp. ZL-2020; assembly: GCA_022816865.1. Taxonomy (NCBI): domain Eukaryota; kingdom Metazoa; phylum Arthropoda; class Insecta; order Hymenoptera; family Platygastridae; genus Zelostemma; species Zelostemma sp. ZL-2020. The sequence continues at coordinate 6,432 of JABFQM010001434.1, forward strand.
TTCGAAAAACATTTCAGCAAGTTTGAGTTCTTGATTACTCATAAACCAATATGTAATTTCAACTCGTTCATTTACAGAACCATTCGAAGTTTACAGCAAAACGTAAACATTTCTATATCTGCCGAAGTAATTACATTTTGAAATTGCAATATTGAATTACGCCGTGAAGTAACGTTTAATTGAAAGATGAAACAGTTGAAAAAAAGCGGAACGATCGAGAATGTCTATAAAGTATATTATAAAATGTAAAAATAAAATTGATGTCATTGATTTAGTTTTGTTCGCGCTATAATACGAACAAACGCACCGCGAGGTTCAAGAAGCTTCGATTCTCGACGACCTCTTTTTGAAGAGTCGTAAGAAACGGTATTTACATATGCGAAAATCGCATGTTGAACAAATTGTTTGTCGAAAGCTTTTCCCGAGAAAGCTGCGCGTTAACGCAGTCGGTTTTCAAGTTAAAATAAATATTTTTACGCAAGAAAATACGAAGCTTCTTCTCTTTTATGGGGGTGCAAACTTTTGAACATTTCCGGGTTCCGATCGTCTTCGAAAATTCAAATTGCTCCGAGATTTCTTTTTCACGACACATCGATTTTACTAAGCCACAACACGTGGAAAACTTTTTAGATTGCGAACGGGACATTCGAAAGGATTTAGGACGCGGATGGGGATTTTCAATTCTAGGTCGGGACCAACTTCTCACTGCATTCATAGTTTATTTTCCGCTAATTGAACATTACCCAAATGGATTCATACGAAGCCGGAAAGTTTTACGACATCACAATACATTCACTGAGAAACAGTGTTGAATTTCCGAGCACGTGAACAGAAATAATTACTTTGTCCTTTGATAACGGAAAGAATTAATTGAACCAACGTCCAATCCAATTTTTTCCCATTTAATTAAATCCTCGATTTTATACGCGTGCGACGATTCCCCGCATCATTTTCATCTTTGCCCTTTTCACAATAAATTTCATATTGCTGTTTCCACGTCCGCGCAGGTCGTAAAACTTGATAAATTCAATAAGTTAATTTTACATTCTACCGTTATCAACTTTATCACCGGCATTAAACCAATTTCTAAAGCCCGGGATTATATAATTTCATTTATTGATCCTCTCACTTCGTTTCGCGATCATTTTCATGACTGTTCGACAAATGTTAAAGAAGCTATTATCAGTTCGAAATCGTAATTGAATTGCTCCGTCTTTCACTCGATTTTTCCCAGCCGAACCAGTCGTTTCACGCACGCTAACTTTAGGCTTGAAAAATCACCAGGTTTCTCCTTTTCAGGGAAAATGGAACAATATTTCTTCATTCTTCGTTTTTATATATCCAACGTCGCCCGAGTTTCTAAAATACCTGACCTTTTCGCAGTTTCATTCGACGCTAAATTACCCTCTTTTAATTTTTCAGCATTGAAGTCTTCCTGTTGTCTTTATCGTGCTTTTCAAGTTCTCTCCACTACTGGGACGTGATCCGCTTCGCAATTGGCGTAGGGGTGTCACACGGTCCTGGGAAGAAAAGAAGTTGGTCCAATTGCGTTACAATTAAGAACCTTGTACGATATAGATCATGCGACTTCGTAAAAAAAATATCTCAAGTCTCTAAATTGAATCTTCTCTACGAAAAGAGAAAAATGTTTCTTTTTTAGAGTGAAAAACCCTCTCTTTCTGGAGTGAAGTTCAGGGTGAAACAAGGCGTACAGAGTACATTAAAACACTCGACAAACGCTTCTAAGAGTGCATTTGAAAAAGATTTCGTAGCAGTTTATTTCCCTTCGCAAGGGATAAATAAAAAGCGTGCTTTTCGTAAAATACGGTAACTATTTTTCGAGTGCTCTGGAGATGTATCTCCTCGAGTGGTGCGTCGTTTTTCCACCGGCAGTGGAAAGAGTCAGTGCTGCGCGAGCCGTCGTGGCGCGAGGACGTTCCGAAGCTCCGCAATCGGTGGTCGAGATCGTGTTTGTGTCTGCATGTTTGGTGCCGTATTTGTAACGGAATTAAAACTAATTTCTAAAACACATTCGACAACGTAAGCCTTGCGTAGGAGGAAAAAAAGCAACGTTCCGAAATTCGCGGTACGTGATGAAACTCGTTTTCTCCCGAAATAACTCGACGGCAAATTATTTTCACGATAGAAAATATTTCGAGTCGAAAAATTAAAAAAAGAGAGTTAATTTTAATGGCAAGTTTTGTGAATAGATCGGCACGAAAATGACTGACATAATTATTTAATCCGGTAAATATTTTCATCAGTAAACAATTATGGGTTTAAAAATTATAATAAACTGGAGCTCGCGAAGGGTTCACTCATTCGTGAAGTTCGAGTGAATTATTTCTCAAGTTTAGCAGAAGTGAAACGTATCTGTGTAATATTTATAGTTGGTTTATGTATACACGTGTATAATTCAGAGAGCAAAGTCATAAAGTACTTATTAAAGTTGCAGTTGAAGAATTTACAATGTAAAGTAGCACTCGATCCTACTTTCAAAACATTACTGGAAAGAAAATCGAAACGATTACTTTGTATTTAAACTTGGTCACTGCATTAATTATTCCTCGCGTTTCCCAAGTTACAAAGTCGCGCCAAGAAACAACAAATTCCGAAACGCGTGAAATGACCATAATTTATGTCATTGTTTTTACGAGCCGAAATGAATTACGAGTTCATTTATAAAAGCTTTAGAAAACGTCACGAGTGCCGAGTGACGTAAAACGTAAAGAAACACAACGGAGTTAATGAAACCTGTCGCTTGAAAAACAATGTTGATAAAGCTCGGAAATATTCATAATTTTATTCGCCGGCATTCGCGAGCTCGGAGCGCTTTTTTTCAAGTACCCGACTTTCCCAACGCAAACTTTTTTCGTATTATACATTTCCAAGTAACCAAGCAATGAGATTTTACTTCTCGTCGTTCATTCTTTGCTCAGAACGTTAATTTATATGCTTCAAAAGCTTTTGGTTTTCTTTCCTTGATTTCTTCGGCCTCCGGGCACGTCGAAAGGTCGAACGTTCGTTCTTAAATCAAAGCAACTTTTAATTGGCTGCGTTTGAGCTCATTCTTCCAAACGAAATCCGTGATGTTATTTAAACACCCGCTAGAACTATTGTTTATGCAATTGTAACTCGCGCCAGAATCGAGGCGAATTCCCCGAGATCTAGCACAAACTTTGACATTTCGAAACCGTAATTTGGTTCTCTTAATCAAAGGAATGTTAAGGGAAGGAAAGTTAATCGCTGATTCGATGAATCTTAATGTTCGCGCACCTGGACGTTTATTTTTACCTCCCCTCATTCCAAAATCGCGAATCGAAGGATTTGGATAAATTTGCTTAAGAAGCAGTCTCGCGAATAAATAGTTGAGCAACTTTGATCCGGATCAAAGGAGCTGAATCAGGTATCGAACAAAGTCTCTTCGATCAATTTCATTTTCCCTTATTTTCGACTGCGAGAAGATTCCTAAGTTTCGGTCCATAAATCATGAAAAATCGAACTTCAAAGGCGCCGTTATTTGAATAATTTAATAAAATACTTGAACTGCAAAGCGTGGTATTGATTTCTCCGTAGAGATTAACCCGATAAAATTGTACTCTTTTGAGCTGACATAAAAAACAGTTGATGAATGACGATAGCATTTGTAAATTTGAAGAGTTAAAATAACATTTCCTTCCGCGATTATCATCTTCCCGCTCGTTTTGTCCTACGTGCAGCTACGCTGTATCCCTTACATGCAATAGAACCGCGAGTTATATATAGTCGAGCTTATAAATAAATCCTCGTTGGATATTTAATGTTGCCAACTGCCCGCCGAGCGGGAGTCCTCTCTTGACGAAAAGCTTTTCGTATATTTTTATTTCTGCCACTGCAGAAGCGAAAAATCTCTTATTTACCAAGCTTTTATTCGAGCACAGAAAATCATCTGCCGGAAAATGAAAAAACGGTGATAAATTCACAGGGAAACGAAAAAATGTCTTCCTGTTGACGCGCAGCCTCGCGTTTAAAAGTTTTGGCCGAAAATGCGAGGCGGTCGTTGCACTTCCGAGCGCTCCCGTAAATCGTCATTTTTCCCCAAGCTTCGCCGAGCTGCCAAAGCTTCGCGATATCGCCTTGGCATCTATCCCCACGGCGCCCGAATTGTTAGCAATTCTGGAGCCATCGCCGGGCTCCGGGAAGTCGCGGCTCCGATTTTGCGATTTGCCAACAAAGTGACGCGTTGCAGTTCGGTGAGAAAAATTTGCCCAACTTTTTGCGAGGATATTTCATCCTGCATTTTTAATGTCACGAGAAGCCGGAATAAAAACGAAGAATAACCGAGTTATTCCAATCTCAACGGGGATGCACTTTACGATTTGTAAAATGCAGTTTACGATTCCTATTTTTTATTCTTTGGGATGATAAGGGTACTTCTGCTGAAGAAATGTCGAGGTTTTCAAGGGTTTTGTGATATATGGTGATCGTAGAGTCTCGTTGAGCCGACCTAAAGTGGATCCTTAATGTCAGGGATAAATTCTGGTCGCTCGGAAACTCCCGAAAAATATGACATCGAGTGTTTGTGACGAATAGGAGGAACGCTTCCAAAGTTGTGACGAAAATATTACAAGTTTTTTCGTATTATTTTAGTAGCGAATTGCTTTCAGTGGAAAGTAATCTCGGTCGCGTTTTTTGCATTGATTTATTTAAATTCCGTTCAGGCTTGAAACAGTTTTTCTTTGCATAATGGAAACGCGTATTGATCCCATAAGCTTTTTGACGTTTTCGTGCCAAGACGCGAAACATTTGTCAGATTTCTAGTCTGTCCAAACTGCACTGAACTTTGGACTGGTCTCGTATTTTGACACATGTTTAAAAGAGAAAACATTTCGAACCTTGAAAAATCAATTGCACCATTCTTCGATATAGTTAACAATAAATCAACCCGAAATAATAAAAGCGTATAATTTTAGCATCGAAAAAATGAAATTGAAATCGCATTCCTCCGAGAAAATCTGCGGTCGTGCTTAATTTCCTCGTCATTCCGGTAGCAATGAGAAAACGTTTTTAAACAAGCTAACTCGATAAATGCCCGCGGCCGTGTTTACCAAGGCGATTCTCGAAAACGAAAAAATACCTGTTTAATTTTTGTATTACGTTTCATAATTAAATCCTATCTGAATCACTGCTAATAAAAAAACTCGTAGAAATTGAAGCGTTATTACGAATAGCATAGTACGAAGTTGCACAAAACAACGCGAAAAGTAATACTGAAAAGCGTTTCAATATTCTCGATCTGGATTGATTTGATTGCGTAATTTTACACAGAGAAGGAATAATTACATTTCTCGTTTGTTGGAATTCTTTCTAAATTCCCGCGAGTGAAATTTCAGTTGGCGAAATTTAGAGGGTTAGAAAATTAGACAGGTAAATGAGATCCGGAATCAAATAACTCGGAAAACATCAACAAAGTTGGAGGAGCAAAAGCCTCTGAAGCCGCGTTATTTATATAAATTTATTCATGTGAGGTTCTCGTGTAAATTGTTAGCAAATAGTGCAAGGGGTAAACTGCCTTCGTGCCAAGTTCCCACGACCCAACAGCGTTCTCCAATTACAGAATCCGCCGGTCGTTTTCCGATAGCATAATTGATTGATCAACTGCGTCATTATTCTCGCGTTTCATATTCGGCGTTCTTAAAATCCATCAATATCGCATCAATTTTCAGTTCATCATCTTTTAAACATCGAGCTATCATTTTCAACTTCTCCGTTTCTCGGAATTATTCATAGAAGAGCTTAATTAATACCTTTGATATCATCTTTGATATTCAACAGGCAACCGTACAATCGATATCTTTAATAAGCAACGAAGGAAATAACTTCACCGCGAGCTTCGTTATGAAACTTTGAGCCGGGAAGTGCGAGCACTGAAAAAGAGACGTGTGGAATTCGAATGAAATTTTTATACTCTCGCAATCTTTTCTTTCAGAACTGCCGTCTCCTTTAATCCCAGTCAATCTACGAGCGAACCGTATGGTACAAATAAGAGCACATTTTATGTCACTCGCGACCAATTACTGCTTCAAACTCAGTTCAATTTTCCGGACTAATAAATGCCGCGACTCCCGTTCAATTCAATATCGGACACGTCGAAACAAATTTTACACTTGATAGGGCGCAGCATTTAACTTCACTAGGTTCTCCATTCCCGACAACTTTTTTTGTAATGAGAGGATCGAAGCCAAACGCGCGGAATCATTATTGCCGTTTAGTCGTCCGCGAAACGGATATAAGCTTTGACCTTTTCGGAAGTTTGTCAAAGTTCCAAGCACTTATTTTGGCACTCCTTGTACCCAGGATTTCCCGAGAGCCCGTAGAAATGAGCCGATTCCCGTGGCGTTGAAGCACATCCAACTCGCCCGCGTTTCGTATTTTACAATCGTTGTTTACCGAATTTTGAATTGCAGTTTCTCGTCGGATCGAGATTCGATTGGGATTTGCATTTTTACAAAGTTTCTACCCGAATAAAACACGAGTTGATGAAGAGAGAATTTGCCTCGAGTAAAAAGACTATCAGTATAACGTGCTTCGGGTTCATTTGACAATTTTCGATTCCCCAATTTCGGCTCGTCTGTCCAACCAAGTAGTTCCGTTAATTGATTAGAGTTCGGTGGAAACCAATGAATTTCATCAATTCATCGGCCCCTAAAATCGAATTCGTGCTGAGGAGTTTTCAAATATTTCATTTGTTTGATCAACTTTTATAGTCTCTGACTACGTCGATTGTTTGAAAGGTCAAACATGGACAGTTAACCATTCGTAGTTACAATGGACAACTTAAAAACCAGCCATCCCTGAATTTTTCAATGGAAGCAACGCGACGTCTGTGCTTAATCTTTATCGGTCGTTCCATTGTGGCTTTATCGCTTCTGTTATTTTTCTTAAAGTCCCCTTTTCTTTCCTTTTATCACTCGTTCCTCCTCTTTACATGCCGTTGCGTCGGCGTATTCGTCCCGTGGCATTGTAGCCTCGAATTTGATGTCTCCATTAAGTTAAAATCGCTACGTGGCACGAGACTTTCCCTGAAAACGTCTTTGCTCGTCGCACGAAATCGCGATCGAGCAAGTCATGCCATCGGCGCATTAAAATATCACACGACGGAACCCCTCGGTTTCGTAAATTAAACGACTCGTCTCCCAAATGAATTAATAACGCCGCTTTTTATGAAAAAGCAATGACGCTGACCTCGATGTGAAAAAGAATTCGTTTAATGAAATTTTATGGCCTATATAATCACGATTGATTATGCTTAAAAAACATGGATAAAACGAGAATGGAGTCGTCGCCGTTGACCCAATAATCTACATATAAATTCGATGAGCGTGTACGCGTTTACCCCGCATTAACCCGTTATTATTGGCTCTTTTCCAATTTTATTGTCGCACAAAAAACAGGCACACGTGCCGCCGTTCGCGCGAACACCGTTTCGCACTCCATCGCGGCATTAATTGCATCCGCCTCGTGCGTAGACAAGTCCTTCTCCCCTGTTTTGTACGAGCCACTTTTGATGCCGCGAAATAAATTCTCTCGGAACCCGCAAACTTGTTCGTTTTCGCTAAAAATAACAGTTTTCTCAGGTGACGTTTTTCACACCGAATTTCCTGCGGATTTTGTTGTCTTCTTATTAGAGTAATGAAGGGAAGGTGACGTCGGTGACATCGAGGATCAGGGGAAACGCGACGCTTTGATTAATGGGAAATGGAAGTAACACCGGGGAACGTAATGTAAAATATCTATTATGATATTAGCTTCGATTCTGCTATTGTACTTTACCGTATCATGTCAGAAGTTCACGTCCCCCGTGACGGGAACGTCTGTCGGATCGAGATTAAACGTGAATCTATAAACCATACGAAAATTGACGTATCACGCGAGTACTTTCGGATGACGGAGAATTGAATATTGTTTATTTGATCTTGCCATTTTTTCGATTAAAATGCAACCGAAAAGGGAAATTGAACAATGGAATAACAAGTGAAATTCGAGCCATTTTTTCATCAAATTTCTGGGGATTCAATTCATATCGTGATTCCCTTCAAGATTGAACTTGTTGAACTCTGCAGAGTTTATGTCATATCGAGGATAAAGAAGACAGGAATAATCATTTCGAGCGAAATTTTATTGTTTCCGTCAGTTCGACTCGTCCAATCGCGTCGAGAGGGTTTTTAAATTCGTATGATCGTGATCCGAAATGCTCATCGCATTCGAAGATAAAAATCGAAGATCATTGACGAATATATCAAAGACTTAACTGAAAAAGATGAAAATGAAGTGGAAAAATGATTTTTCAGGCGATGGGAACACGACTTTAAAAATCGTCGAATCCAGGTCGAAAGATGCGTTTTGTCGAGCGTGATTGGATTGATCGAAGCGAAGAATTCGCAGTGTGCACCATCAACGATGACGGAGTGGAGCACCGCGATGTTGGCTCCCGCGGGTTCAAGGTCGAGTACGGGATCAAGGACGATCTGGCATGTACGTCTTTTACCCGGCAGAGGAGCTCCTCCGAATCTATGAGAGTCCCATCCATGAAAATCGATTGAATTCGGTGCGTCGAATTCCCGATCAAAGGCGAATCGAGCCAGCGACTTCTAACGATAAATCGACGAAAACTCAAAGACGAGGTAAGACTGTTCGCGCAAGTTCGAAGGGCCGGAACAATCGAGCGAAAAGGACGAGCATGCAACATAGCAAAAGCATTACCGACGAGGGTAGCAACCCGTTAAAGGACCTCGTACACGCCAATCTCAATGAGCCGTTGAAGCAACATAACAGCAATGCCGTCAAACTCGTGCAAACTGGTAAGTTTTCACGCATTTTATTGTAAATTTTTGTACTCTAAGCACCGTTAAATTTGAAGGTTCTTCGGGTTCTTTTCGTGCTGAGAAGACCAATAACGAAAACGCTTCCGAGTTGACATTTCAGCGACACAAATAAAATTCGATCCCGCAACCTCGTAATAAATTTTTCTGTAAAAATCTTTCGAATCGTGAAAGGTCATTAGAATGCCTCCATATACCCATGTCCAATCGCTACGAGGCATTCGGAGCCTGTGAACAATGCGTATAGAAATGAAATTTTCCGGGAAATTCCCGGCATTAAAAGAAGGTGACGATTTGTAGAAAGTTTCTCCGGCCCTAATCGCGATATTCGGGACATGGACATTGCATTTGTTTTTTGCGAAACTTCATTGAGCGAGTCATGTGGTAGAACAAGCGATTGACGTGATTGCAAATGGAAAAAACGGTTAGATCCGTCAAAAACCCAAGCAGGTTCTGTTGATTTGTGATTTCGATGGGAAAAATTTATTTTTCATCTCGAATCTACATTTTGCATTTTGATGAAAAACTTTGTAATTGGAAAAACCAAGGTGAACGTGAACTTTTATTAAAGCTTGTTGGGCTTTATAAAAACATTGGTATTAATAAAAAACTTCCTTTTGTTATCGAAAGGACTGAAGTCCGCAAAAAACTCAATTTGTTTTGAGTATGACGTCTTTATTTATACGTAATTTTGTGGTAAAAGTAAATTATTTGAGAAGAATATTTCCAGGGAAATTGGATGCGAAGACCCCATCGGTTTTTATTAAAATTCACATAGAATTTATGGTATACGGTTCTATCTTAAAGAATGCGCATAAAAATGCGTGAGCGAGGCATTTGAGGAATACCAAAGGACGTGAAAAATATTACTTCTATCTATAATTTAAATCGTAGCTTTACAACTGTTATTTCTGTACACTTTTGAATCATGCAACGTTTCGGCTCCGCGTGATCCTCGGATATAGAGAGCTTTACGTGGAAAGCCATTTCCACATACTTTTTTCGCACTTTCCGCGCTCATCCATTTTCAAATTTCGAAATAAATTATGATCTAAAAACGTTTCGCGTTGGACCGGAATCGAGCCTTTTCGAATAACGAAATAATCCGGCTGTAATAGGATCGATGAAAATTGAGTTATGTATTTCACATTGTCAAGTGAAACGATAATCCGACGTCGTTGTAGGGGACGCGTTATGACGCAACGGTACTTAATTTCAACTTGCACCTGGACATCCGCGACAAATGGATTTATTACGAATAGCCAATCGCGTGTAAATCCTTACTTGGTACATGATATTTATTTATCCGTACATAATATTGTTAGTTCTTCATTTTGCACGGAAAAAGTCAGGGGATAAATTGTCAGAAATAAATTGAGCGGAAATCTCATAACTTTCTCACTGTGAAAAATGGAACGAGTGAAATAAAAATGCTTCATAAAGTTAAATTGCACTTCTTTTGTCAAGTGCATGGAAGCTGGTGAAATGTAACGCATTGTGCAGTGAAACAGAACGCTTTTTCTCTGAATCATGGAACCAAAAATCGTTGTTTTTATGTTCGTGTAAATTGAGATATGGCGCGAAGAGAACATTTTTATTCATCTTTTATATTTTTCAAAATTGGAACACTGGCGGAATGGACATTTTGAGTAAACATTTTGTATATTTTTATCATCAACAGTTCAGAAGTGGAGCAATTTTTGCTCTATTTTTTAATATACCTGGTTCTAACCATTGTTTAAAAGTTTGGGATGAGGTTGGAATTCACTTAGAAGATAACATTTTACAGTTTACAAGAACCTCTATTACTTTTTATATCGCTGAAATTTGAACTTGCGACAGACTCATCTACTTGGTTAGAACGTTTTTCCATCTATTTAGTCCATGATTTTCCAGAAACGCATGAAAAATGTACCGCCGTGCTTAAAAAAAGATTATTGAAGGATTTTTAAATTCGCGTCCCTTTTCATTCTTCATTAGGTTCACCTCAAAGAATTTTACATTATCTTTTGCAGATTAAATCCTAAACGGAATAGGTTTTAAAATAGTTTGATCTTGGAAAAATCGATTTTGCCATGCAAATTGGAAATTCACTGCCATTATTATTACTGGAAAAATCAGCCTTCGGAAGAACGTTATAAAAGAATCATTTTTATGAATTTGATCATTCGGAATTTCGTAAATGCCTTCGAGTTAAATCCACGATAAAAATATTTATATCGAAGCAATAAAATAATGATGAAAAATGTTTCCACGGTACTCTCTCCTAAATCCATTAATCCAGACCCCATTGATTCTAGATAAGCGATATTGTGTATTATTTGAAGTGCCCACAGAGAATAACCAAAGAAAATTATCCGAGATATAAATTGTGAATTCACCTCCTCTCCTCGAATAATTAGTTATCGGTAAAACTCTTCTTTATTCATCATGATAAAACGTTGCAGAATATCAAAAGAAGGAAATTATCACTGTCAGCAATTGCAAACAATCGGTAAATAAATTTTCATTCATCTTTCGACGCGTCTAATTAATTACATCACGAACCAAAGAAAGGAGAAGCATTTTTCTCTCGCGAGTCTTTTTGTTATTTTGTATACAGAACCCCAAAACCTTTGAAAGCGTTGAGCAATTACTGTCGTCGCTTATTACTTTGGGCTCTTATCACGATACGAAATACACGGCTATTTTTACATTCCGTTGCTTCATCGAAGCAACAATGTATATTTGTGCGTTTTCGCAGGATCATTATACGATTCTTCCGGTCCAAATAATTTGCTCGTTAATTCTAATTTCATATGCTCGAAGAGTTCAACTGCTCCATTCGTATATATTGTTCCTATTTCTGTCATGAAAAATACTTTCGTTCAATTGACTACTTTTTATCAGAGAAAACATCAAGGAAAACGTAATTTCTGGAAGAAATAATTTCAGTGAGATCCTTTTAAAGGCTCTCCGAAGAATGAGAATCAGGAAAGCGTTGCTTCGATTAGAAGAACTCAAGATTGATGGCCTTAATGAAAAATCGGTTCTGCCTCATCCCATCAACTACGTTTTGACGGTATCTTGTATTGCTCAGAAAACAAAACGAAAGACGTAACCAGCAAGGGCAACGGCACATCCATGAAAGCTATTAAGTTCCGAGACATCGATGTCTCTAGCATTTATGCCGTGCTCAGCCCGTTCTTTCCTTTCGCTATATACGTGACACGAATTTCTTCCCAAACTTAATTTCTCTCGGGTGAACTTTCCAGCCAGAAACCCTGTTAGTCTTTTAACGTTTGGGGAAAAGTTCTCCCTTATAATTTTAACCTTTCGCTTCTTTCTATATAATTGGAAATAACCCACCACACTGGAATTGGAATAAAGCAATATTCTCGTTTTCTCATTAAAGAAAGTGACAAGTTGTCGGATAAGATTTGTGAATTTCCCCTTCGGGACCGTGCTTCGAATGGAGCTGGGGCGAGACATCTGTTGCTGCAGAGACGAGTCAGTCTTCCAGAGAAATATATCCCAATCGATTATTTTCTCACCTCAGACATTAGCGACCGCAAAAAAATACACGTCCGCGATCTGGGTCATTATGTTCCTATTTTTATTCGAGGATACCTTAAAAATGCTATTGAATTTTAACAATAAGAACCTCCGGTTCATAACTGGCTCTTAACGCGAACAAATGTATCTGGGAATTACGTTTTCCAGAGTCGGGATTGACTTTTTCAACGTTATTTATCTTCCGATCGAGAGTTCGTGGAATTCGAATGAAAAGTTTTTCGAGATTCTTTAAAGGAGCTTAATCTTGACGAGCAATCGTGTTATTGACGATGCGTCTTATCGAATCAAACATCCATGTTTGCGTACGTGGGCAGGCTATTCATACGCGAGTGAATAGTAGAGATGAGATAATTGTTGCAGGGATGCAGGATGTTGAAATATATCTATAGGGCCCAGGCAGGTTATATTTAATAAAGGTAGGAGTCTGGTTGCCAAGGTTGCCAAGGTAACAGTGAGGTGAACAGGCAAGGTATTGATTCACCCCACCTGAATTCAGGTCAACCCCTGACTAAACACCTTTTCCATATTTTATGATTTCTCTTCTTTCTTTTTCTCATAATTTCACCCCGTTTCCTCCACGCTGTATCTTTTTCATCCCTTTCGTTTACGATCGTTTACATAATCGTTGCATGCATCAGACGCCGGCGATGAAACGAGGATTCAACGAGCTTTTTAACGAGCCTTCATTTCCAGATCTCGATCAATTGATAATTCGCCGAATCCCTTCTTTTTGGCCACTTTTCAAAAGCTATGTATCCAGATCGATTTCGCGATTTGTGATAGCGGGACGCGCGAAGAACCCCCTAGCGTGCGATGTGTAGTGAACGATGTTAACGCGGAGAAAAGTTGCATTGCCCCGAGCGAAAGTCATTGCACGATAATCGCATTAAAGTCCGCACGCCGGACATTTCGCTTTAACGCTTGCGGCGGCTCGCCGTTTTTTCTCCACTTTTTCCGCTGAAATACTTCGCGACCCTTGCAGCTTTGAAACGTATGCATAATTTTTTATCACCGACTGTTAAAAACGTTCTTGTCCCTCCCGAAATAAAAGAATTTTTCAAGAGCGGAAAAGGATCGAAACCGCCGACGATATTGCGGTCTTATTTTGGCCGACGTTCCGTCACGAGTGTCCCTGACGGATACGGAAAACGTTCCTCGAATATGAGAAGGCTCGCAGCTGCATTTCAGCGATCCTCGGATTATCGGCACGAGAAGTCGGACGATTCGAAAATTCCTGTACCAAAGCCCCAAACAAACCGCTCGTCAATCTTTGAAACAGAAAAAGCGTGGTCTCCGTTTTTTTTACTCGCTGGTATTAATACGCCAATGCATAATATTGATTCGTCTCTTTCGTGACCTTTTTTCCAAGCCTCGGTTTTTATCTGGAAAACCCTCGTGAAATTCTATTCACACGTCCACTCGATCAGTCATCGACACACTTGTGTGTCTTGCTGTTATGATCGGGTACTGCACATGTGTGTCGCGGCGATATCAGAACGCCACGATACAAGTCTCAAGTAATTAGAAATATGTACTCGTGGTTATCATTGATCGTCACCGCAGTTTGGTACTTTATGCAAAACCCTAATGAACCACGTGTTGCATTACGAAATTAATGTCTAATATTGTTCTCGACCTTTCGAAAAACTATGTAAACGTTCTTTTTTCATGGCCGAAACAGGAACGAATTTCCGTCGCAATCATTCTCCCCATTGTTGACGTAATGAAAAATTGAATATCCCTTAATCCAGCCTATCAACAGTACAAATATTATTCCATTTCGTTACTAATTAAAATTACGCTTTAATTAAATGGCAACGACAATGCGGTGTCTCTTTGTCTTTGTGTCGTTGTTATTGTTGGGTACGTCAATGCAAACGGTAGGTACGTATGATGAAGTTATTATCATTCACGACGGTGGCATCCGCGACTTGTAATTAACGTTTGAAATTAGTAAGGAAGATCATTCGAGTCGGGGAAAACTTTAGATATGTTAGCTACACAATATTGGGACGCTAGAGTAGAATCCTCTCGAGTGCACTCGACGGGAAAATTGCTTTTGCGAAAAATGAAAATGTTTCGCAGTTTTACAGTAATCCTTGGCGTCTACTATTGCGACGTTTAAGAGGATGTTCCAGTGGCTTTCATGAAATTTAGAGGACCTCCCTTTCAACGCTCAAATTCTCCGTTTCGCAGTTTTGTTTAGTTTTTTAGCGTTTTATTGCAGCGTCAATTGGCATTATTCTATTCAAGTGACGCCAAGTGCGAGTGTGAATTGGAAAACAAATTTATAATGCAACAAGACTAATTTCATTTCATATGCCAGCATCATTTATTTAAGGTGGATCGATACTTTAATGCAAGGGTGAATTAGAAAAAATATTTATAACGCAACGTCATTAATTACATTTAATATGCCAGTATAATTTATTTAACAACATCTTCTTCTTCACGAAAAAAA
>JABFQM010001435.1:0-21304 GCA_022816865.1 Zelostemma sp. ZL-2020
ATTCCGTTTGTTTTTGATTCCCTCTGATGTCCTTCTATTACTCCTTTTCGTTTCAAAACTTCTGTTAGGGGATGGCAACGGAGTTGTAATTCAAAACACGATGTAGTGTTTTTTGTTTGTTTTTTTCTGTCCGTTTCTGTGAAATGAACAAATGCTAACTACTACTTTCGGAAACTGTGCACCGAATTATATCCAATGCCTCAGACATGTGCTGATCGTTACTGTGTCTTGACACTCAGAGAATATTGTTGAGAATAAGCGACAGGACAGAACAAGACCTCGAGATACAACAGAATGTGTTGGGATTTTTGGCTGTCTACGTGAGTGTAATATTTTGCTAATACTCCAGTAGCGTTAATGCATAGGCGATCGTTGTGAAGCTTCGCGAAATTGTTATAAATACGAATTTGATGTGGAGACCAGTAATGAACATAACCAGGATTTAATCCAATGTCTCGAACTACGTCGCAACTTCGCAAATATCTTCTAAATTTCGACAGCACGAAAATTGCACTTGGGTCACGATATTCTTTCTTCAGAGACTGATATTTGGCAGTTCTCCAGACGTGGGCATTGTATAAATGAGGCGGTTCTGCGCTGTCACCTGTAACGTTCCGTCGATTTTATAAACGATTGTGACCCGTTGAAATTCCGCCTAAAGGAGGCAAATTAAATACAAATTTTACTTTTCTAACGGCGCGCGGTAGATCGCAGCGACGCGCGATTCAATGCAAATTGCCATATTATTTACAATTTGCAATTAATTGTTGTAAGAATTTGTGAAAAACTTCTTCGAACTATAAGGTATAACTTTGTAGCTAGAAGCTTCATCAAGAGGAATATCTTTCTCTTGGTCACATGAGCCTTGATACAGACGTGAGTACGGGTTTTTGTTATGTCTTATCACATCATCCAGTGTTTGAAGAGTCTAGTGAAACAACAAAATTACGTGTCGTCTTCAGTGCATCTGCCTAAACTTCTACGGGCGTGTCATTGAACGATTGTTCCGAATATGCCGGATTCCATGTCCGGTCGCGAGATCTCTGAATGTCACGTTGACAAACTCGGTACCGTTATCGCTGAGGAGCTGGGTGGGGATGCCCCAGCGATTTATCAGTTGATACCAAGTTGCGGTCCAGACCCTCAAAATAGGCTTATGAAAACTAGAGTTTTTGACCTGAAAAGCCCCAAAACTTTCACGTAGATTTTATTTTCCAAATCTTTACCGAGTTGCGGTCCAGGAAAAAAAGAAGCCCGCGGAAGAACTTTCTAACATTTCCTACACGGGAAAAACAGAAATGCAGAATACAGGGTCAAAATCTGCTGCGTCGGCAGAAAAGCACTGCCGCGTCAGCATGAGAAATGATGTAGACGCCTCGAGTCTGGTTTCAACAGTGGCGTCATGTTGGGATAGCACATGAAATAATGCAGAGTCACAGATGCTGCGGCAGCCCTGCGTTCGATGCAGAATCAGCATCGTGTTCATGCTGGAAACAGCAATGGCTGTAACGTAGAAACAGCAAATCTCAACTTCGATAGGTTTGGCAATAAAATGATATAGATTAATTCGTATTTTCTGTATAGCAGTGATTCTAATATTACATAATAATCTGTTTTGTCGTGAAAGGTCCAAATTAATGTTCCTTCACTATTTTCGTTTGAATATTTTTATTCTCGGACTCGTTTCGCGTTTACAATATGTTTGACGACTGATAATTTGTATGCTGGTACTTTCTGTACCAGGTATTACGTGTATCGGGTACTTCAAGTACCATGGATTGCGCGTATATGCTCCTGAGAGCTATTGTATGGGTAAACGCTTGTCTGGAGCGTTTACCGCGTTTTTGAAGGTATAAATGTATGGGTGAACGCTTTTCTAGAACGTTCGCCGTTTTTGATCGTGTATAGCTTCGAAGTGACGCTTCGAGCTACCAGTGCGCACTGACTCCGTTTTTGGGAGATTTTGTTCTTCTGATCTGAAAATGTATGGAGGTGGCTGCGTGTCGCGTGAAGAGAATGCGTGGGAATCGAAAATGTCTGAATTTACAGGTCCGCGATCTGGTTTATGTCCACGATTTTACGACCGGCGCGGCGCGTCGACGAGTGTCAAATAACCGGAGATTTGGTGTCGATCGCGCCGTACTCGGACTTAGGTTTTACCAGCCTCATTGTTCTAAATAGCCTACAGACGTGCGTTACTTAAAAAGGCCTCTTTCGAACCTTTTCGAGAAACGCGGATCTGGAATCCATCGTCTTTCTACACAACATAATCTTAATTGTTATTGTTCAGATTCATTTCATGTACAAGTGATCATTTTTTGATTTCGTTCTGACGTTTTGCATTGCTTCTTTATGTATTTGGATACTTATAGCAGAATGAGTGGAAAATTGTTGTTTATTTGTTATGGTACGAAATGATAATGGGAAAATAATTTATTCCCAAAAAGCATGCGCCCTCACAACGTCTGTTTTATTTTGTTTTTGTATTTCACAGTATTCTCGAACTATGGGAAATTTTTAACTCTTTTTCATATTTTTATACGATTGCGAGCACGTTTATTCATTAAAAACAAAAAGTTCCATCGTGCATGTTGGCAGTATTAGTCGTTTGAAAAACATATAACACAATTTATCACCTTGAAATATCGGCACCAATTTTTCCAGTCCGAACTTAGTCAATTGATTTATCACGAGAGCGTCTATAATCAAACAGCACAGATCGATGGAAATAGTCAATAAACACTGCACGAGACTTGAAGCCCGGTCTGCACAACGCAAATGCTAAACTTAAGATAGCCGCGCATGCTGATTCAGCATATTAGGGCAGGCTGCATTGGACACGTAATATCAGCATCGGTTTTATGCTGGTACGACTGCGAACGGCTGCATTTTAATGTACCTGAAGTTTCATACGTTAAAAATAAACGAAAATTTGAAAAAAAAAAAAATTTAATGGATATTGCTGAACCGCATTAAATCAACTACTAGCAATACAAAAAATGACTATCGGTTCGAAAAAAATATTGAAAGGTAAAAAACACCCGTCATGTAAAAATACAAAGTTTTTGTGCAAAAGATGTTTTCTCTTGGACATGAAGCCTATCCTACATTAAAATTCACGCGAATCGCAGTATATAGTACCTAGACCATACTCGTGCATTTTTTTAGACCCCTACCCGCCTCGGAACACCCCTGTTTTATATCCCTTGAACGCAAAAACCGGGGTTTTCGAACTTTGCAATTTCTTTCGCGGAAATGACGACTATCCCACATTAAAATTCAGGCGAATCGCATACTATAGTTCTTCGACCATACTTTTGAATTCTTTTTCAACCCCAACCCGCCTTGGAACACCCCCGTTTTTCATCTCTCAAACACAAAAACCGGGGTTTTCGAACTTTGCAATTTCTTTCGCGGAAATGACGCCTATCCCACATTCAAATTCACGCGGATCGCATACAATAGTTCTCCAACCATACTTTTGAATTTTGTTCGAACCTCAACCCGCCTCGGAACACCCCCGTTTTTCATCCCTTAAACGCAAAAACCAGGGTTTTTGAATTTTGCGAATTTTTTTCGCGGGAGTAACGTCTATTCCACATTTAAATGCACGTGGATCGCATACTATAGTTCTTCAACCATACTTGTGTATTTTTTTCGAACCCCAACCCGCCTCGAAACACTTCCGTTTTCCATCCCTCAAACGCTGAACCGAAGCTTTCAAACTTTGCAATTTTTTTCGCGAAAATGACGCCTATCCCACATTTAAATTAACGCGAATCGCATACTATAGTTCTTAAACCATACTTTGATATTTTTTCTGAGCCCCAACTCGCCTCGGAACACCCTTGTTTTTCATCCCTCAAACCCAAAAACCGGGGCTTTCGAATTTTGCGAATTGTTTTCGCGGAAGTAACACCTATCCCACATTTAAATTCACGCGGATCGCATACATCAGTTCTCTAACCATATTCGTGTATTCTTTTCAGACCCCAACTAGCCTCGGAACATCCCTGTTTTTCATCCCTTAAAACCAAAAATTTGAGTTTTTCGAAGTTTTCCGAAATTCACGCGGATCACATACTTTTGCTTTTGAATTATACAAGTGCATTGTTTTCAGATTCTAACCCGCCTTGGAACACCCCCGTTTTTCATCCCTCAAAAGCCAAAGCCGGCGTTCTTAAAGCTTGCAAATTTGTTTCGCGGAAATAACGCCTCGTACACATCCTCGTTTCCGCGAGTATCATACTACAGCTCTTAAACTATACGAGTGTATTTTTCCAACTCCGACCCACCTCGGAACCCTCATGCTTATCAACTCCTAAGAAGGAAAACCGGGGTTTCCGAGTTTTGTGAATTTTATTTTAAAAATAACGCTGATCCTCTATCTAAATTCACGCAAACCACATACTATCGCTCCTAGACCGTACTTGTGCATTTTTTTCGAACCGAAACCCGTCCCGGAACACTCTTGTTTTTCATTCCCTGAAGTAGTCCGGTCGCCGTCAACCGGAAAAATAGGTAAATGCAACGTAATTAATTGTCTGAAATATGCCTGTATAATGTATTGAACAATATCTTTTGTTCCACGAAAAAAAATACTCGAGTAAAAAAATCATACAAACATGCACGTAACAAACAATTAAAAATGTGAACCGTTTTTACCGGGGAAAAGTTTTCATTCTTTAGCTAATTTGCATGTTCAGACGTTTATATTGTTCACAGGACAATTGGCAACAACTACCGTGGTGCATCGAAAAAATATTTATTCGCCAAAAAAATACATGCATTTGTTTAGTAAGGCAGTCAGAAATTATTTTCACTAATGCATGTACCTTTTTTGCGAATGAAATGTTTTTTAAGCACCACGGTAAAGTTGTTACCAATTGTTATGTGAACAGTATGAACGTCCAAACATGCAAATCGGTGTTGGATTCCCGTTTTACACTCAAATTCAATATTTAGTTTAAAGAATATTACTTTATTTAACTAAATCTATTACAATAGTTTGAGTAACTGTGTAAGTCGGAGTACGATCAAGATGCTACTAGCTCGATAGTTTTCGGGATTCTGTCTGTCGTCCTCTATGCGCCCTGCCTTATATGCGACTTGATAAGAATTTAGGAAAGGTTCACTAACCCCATAATTTTGGAAGTGAATCGCTTGACACAGTTAGAAAGGAAACGAAATGCACTTAAAAGAACTAAGTGGTTTTAGGGACTGCAATTATCAACGGAATAACCGTTATTCCCAGATTATAACATTTTAGGGATAGTGCACATAAAGATAGGTCCTAAACTTAGAAACAAAGGATGCTAAACAGGGACGGTATACAACAGAAGGACGAGCTCGAACTACATTTCAAGGATCTTGAATCCGTCTGGAAAGCTTGTGAAACTGTTTTTTATTATCTTTGTGGTCAGTGGTCGGCGGCAGAGCGGGGACTACTGCCCTTTTTCGCAAACAGTGAATTTAAAATCTCGCGTAGAAATTATCGTGAAACTAGGCTGACACAACGTCGCCTTTTTCCTTTAGATGTGCCGAACTTGGCTACGTCCACGCCAACACCGGTTGAATCTGGCGAGTTTAACTCGATTGCATCTGCAGGCCGATTAAGTAGAATTGCCCCTTCTACTTTTGATGGCATCGGAGCGCAATGGATGGGGTTTCGATACTCCTTCAAGTCAATGGGGATAAACACGTCAATGGTGATAAACACGGTTCGGACTTGTACAGCGACGTGTAAAAATAAAATAAGAACGAAAGATAAGATGAGATATGACTAAAAAATTTATTCACATAATGTAAACAAAATAAGGAAGATGCATTCCTAGAATGTTTTATATCTTTTCAATATTACCGACTCAGTAAACAATGTCATTACTTGTAATGCAAACAAATCATTGGAAAGAATATAGAGTTGCGTGATAACGCGCAATACATCACGATAAGTGAAACAACTGCGCAATATGATGCGATTGGTTGCATGATGGGGGGTATTATATAAAATTATGAAACTCCAGCCATTTTAAAAGATTTTCGGCTGGAAATTTGTTAGTGACAGTTCAGTTTCATTCCATGAAAACTGTTACGTATTTCACAATAATTGTAAGAGTATTTTTAGAGTCGTAAATTATCCGAAGTGTTGCGACCGTTAACGTCACCGAAAGGCCCCGAATGGGGAACAAGGAACCTTTGTCTCTCTACTTTTTCGAGGATCCCATTTCTATGTTTCTTTCTTATATTAATGTTAAAAGCGCGGAGCTCCAAGAAACCTAGTTTAACGATTTTCACGTGTTTAAGGGCAGAAAACTCTAAGTTCGGTGTAAAGCAATAAAATTGGTGCGTCTGCATAGTGTCGTCTTTCCTCGAACAACGGTTCCTTTAATATCGCGAGACGTGGGAACAGAGCGACTTCCTTGGCGCTGATTGGGGGTAAAAAACGCATAAAACTGCCCCTTCTCTGCGGTACATAGGTTTTGTTATAAGTATTTAAAAATGTAACAGCCAGTTCGATTTCGACTGGCTCTTAGACGGTTTCGACGGGTAACTTTAAATATCAAGTCAATCGTTGGCCAGATCGAAGTGTTTGTACGAATTCTGTAACGGCGTTTCTTTACATTGAGAGGGGTTTTTATGCCAGTTTGGGCTTTTCCCCTCTCCGAGCAATATAAAAATTTCCGTTGTTTAAGCTTAAGCAGTCTTTTTCATTTTCAACCTTTGACCCGGCACCTATAAACATTCTGTTGCGTTTCAGCCGTAACAAAAACCATGGATTATATTGTTGACGTGCAAGGCTTCATTATATATGACGATGAATCTCCAAGTTATTCCGCGTCTGCTCAAAAGTTTATCGTCAAAGAATTTGCAATCGTGAATATATCAATTTATGGTGAAAGTGAAAGTGTCGAAACCATCATTATCAAATCGCCATATTCTCAGATGAGCCTTCCCGAGAAATTCAGGACTACTAATTCATGGCTAACTCGTAACTACTACGGTATTCTTTGGGATTGTGGAGACGTTGCTTACGATGAGATTGAAGATCTGCTTAACGTGGAATGAAGGATGTAAAATATATATTTGTGAAAGGATTGGAAAAGAGAAGATGTTCGAATGAAATACTCGAATGTCCAACGCCAATCATCGATCTCAAGGACATGAGCTGTCCAGCACTCAAAAATCTGCATTTTTTAGCATGCGTACACAACAAGTAGTATCGACCTATTCACAATCACCATACGGGAAAAAACATTTTATGCAAAACATAGAAATTTTGTTGCCACTTGCAACTACAGCTCGAAGCGGCGTGTCGATGTAATCTTTGAGCCTTCGGCCGAGTTTGGCTTGTCTCTATGAAAGCGTGCGATTCAGCTAGTTGGCGCTTTCTTTTTCAGCCGAAAAATCGCCCGTTGAAGGATATGTTAAGACTATTCACTTTACTTGAAATCCTTCGTTTAAATTACATTTTTATTACTATAGCTTTGTATCTTCCTCTCTCTTTGAGACGATGCTGCAGAATGCTCGTAGAACACACAGACTTACTAAAAGCTGTAGTTCTAAGCGTCGGGGGGCCCAGCTACCTGCCCGGCCAATTCGTAATGGCAATTTGGAAATTTGCAATTTTTTCCCAATTTTTTTGCAATTTTCAATGTTTTTTTTCATTTTGTGACGAATTTCAAACTTTTTTTCAATTTCATGGCAATTTTGACTATTTTTCCCAATTGTTCGGCAATTTTCAATGTTTTTTCCGATTTTCTGGCGGCTTTTAATGTTTTTTTTTTTCTCCATTTTTGGGCAATTTTCAATGTTTCTCCCGATTTTTTGGCGATTGTCTATGTTTTTTCCAACTTTATAGCAATTTTCAATATTTTTCCAATTTGTTGGCAATTTTTAATATTTTTTCAAATTGCTTAGTAATTTTCGACGTTTTTCCCGATTTTTAATGATTTTTTTGGATAACGACGTCAATGTCCACGGTCAATGTCTCTAAGGTTGATGCCTCTAACCTTGAAGCGATTTTTCATTTTAATTTCAGGTTAGAGATAAATGGTTTCAAATTCAAAAAAAATTATTTTTAATACTATCCTTCGGTTATCAGATTACTTTCTCTGGAAATGAAATGACATCCTCTGGAAATCAAATTATTATGATCTGATATTCAGACTACGTCCCCTCAAAATAAGAATATTATGTCTGCAGCGCATTATTGAATTGAAAAACGCCAGTTATAATGACATAAATCATATAATTAATCAAACAGATATTCAAATCATTTCAAAAAAAGTGAATTGATAAACATTTTTTTGCAATTTTTCGATTGTTTGACATTTCAACTTTTCCATTGCTAACATATATTGCAATTACAATTTATAAACAAATCAGTTGTTCTATAGATATTTCCATTGAATTTTAATTGGCATATTCATGAACTTTCAGAACATTTCACAGCCCTTGCTTCAAGTCCCGTTTTCGGAAAGCGTGAAGGGTCGCAGACCATCGTGTCGCGAGTTCGCGAATCAAACAGCAACGTATCCGCTTGTGAATCCCTTCTTTCGAAGCTAATAACATATTACGTCTCAAAATCGAGGTTGAGCACCCTAGTTACAAAGAAAAGCTTTCTATAAAACGAAATTCAGGGAATAGAAATCGATCAGAAAATAGCACGACCACGTCACAGACGACCACTTCAAATTTCCGCCGCAACTGAAAACATCGGATTCAAGTATCACAGGTCTCGCACATACCAGACACAGTACTTTTCGTAACTAATGCACGAAAATGGCCATTTCATGCCTGTTGAGCGTTTGAGTCGCCTTTTTTGCAGACGGTGTACGCAAATCACGCAGCATATTCAAAGTAAGGAACTGACAGCTGATAGTGCCTACCCTTTCGTCGCACAGAAGGCGCTCGCTACTCATCTGTGCGTGCGTAAAAAAACGAGCCCGAGTCTCTGATTGGTGGAAGTAAATCGCACTAGTGCGTAAAGAAACTTTCGTCATCGTCTGCAAAAAAGGCGATTTTACAAACGCTCAACAGGCATGAAAAATGGCGGTTTTTGTGCATGTGTTACAAAAACGACTTTTTGGGGTAAAAATCGATGTATAAACACATATTTTAGTATAATTCTTATTTATTTTCATGAATCTATGATTTCAAGGCCAGAGTTCCCTTTTTTACGATCAAAAAACCGATGTTTTTTTGCATATTCATAGGTTGTGGTCTTAATAATGATCTCTCAAAATATTAGAAAAAAATTCTCGGAATTGCAAAAGTTAAGCAGGTTCAATGAGCGCGCTGCGAAGCAGGTATAAATGTACTGTATGCGTGCCCTGCAACTGTGTCCGAGCGTCTCGGAGGAATTGAACTCCCAGTATACACTTCCTCTTTCCGGTATCCTTTACAAATGACAATTTTAACATCAGTTTTTACAAAACCTCGGAACGGAGCGTTTGCAAAATTTTAAGTCGTGTTCGGATAGTCAAAACATGGTTCGGAAAGTCAAAAAATGGATCGGAAAGCAAGAAAAGGAGTTCATGGATATCCTGGTCGATCCAAGAAGAGAAGATTCGCGGGTAACCGATTCACTAATGAAACAAAGGGAACTTTTTTTTCAACTTCTTCGAAAAAATTACTCAATGTCGCGGTGGACGGAATTCCGAAAGACAGAAATAGCAGTTATGTTATATTAAACTTTTATACTGTTTTTATGGCGACTGCTGATTGCGCTCGGTACAATAAGTGCTTTGAAAAAGTGAATTTTAAAAAGAAACTGTCAGTGGAGTTCATTTTAGAATTCATATGACATGCTCGTGCGAAGTGCAATTTTTCGATTCATCCCCGAAAATTGGTAAAGCGTCCGAAGTGAATCGCCGATTCGCTTTTATCGCAAGACTTTGGCCTATAAGTAGAGCTGGAATAAATATGTTTTGTGGTCTCATGGACATTGGGAAGGGATTTTGAGCAAAATTATATTACTCGTGTCTCGAGAGTGGCGCTGCGATCGTAAACAGGGCGGACGCGAGGAAAATAGATCGCGTAATTTTGTAAGAAATTAGGGAGTTTTTTTGGACGAATTAGGGAAGAAAAAGGTGGGTAAAGTGAGGTGAAGTGATAGAAAGAAGGAAAAAAGCAGGAGGAAGACGAGGGAGGACGGAGAGGAGACGGGAGAACGATCGGAAAAAAGGACGCGGAAGAGGTTAGGGCGGACAGAGTCGGGCGTGGAAAAAGGAGACAAGGCGGAGGCGGAAAATAGCAAGGGTGCGAGAGACAGGTAAGTACTGCCGTGCTAAGTAAAAAGCTTGATAAGTCGCATTTTTAACGAAAAAGCGTTTTTTATATCAATCGATTGGTAAAAAAAACTACATCTACGTACGGTTGAAAAATTTGTATAGCGTTTTTAATTTTTCATTTGTAAGATGATTTTTACGAGTAAAATTGCCGAAAATAAATGTTCGGTCAAGAAATAAGCCGTAACTCTGACGTAAAAATGGTAAGGGACCTCCGATACGTCACTAGTATACAGACGAAAAAGACCGTAACATCCTTGACGGCTTTCTTTCCCGGTAAAATCATCGGAAAACGGTCTTCAAAGCAAAACAAGAAAGCCGCATGAACTTGCGGTTTTCTTACGCCGTAAATGGCTCGAGTTTGGGACCTATTTACAATGCACTAGCGCCGCATCTACCTTCGGTCGGTCTTCGGCTAATTTCGGGAAAGACACAGTCGACTGAATTCTTTGTTTAGTAGAAGCATAACACCGAATACCGTCACCGTCATTTCTCAAGTGCCGTGAAAAATCTTTTTGATGAAAATATTTTTACTAAAATTCATCAAACATTTGTAGTCAGGTATGTGCGTAATTAGTAAATTATTAGAGTTTTCCGCAAGAGGAGTTTTCCTTTGTCATATATATTGTCATATTGAATTCTTTTTAGGCATTCGTTCTATTGGCGACAATAATAGTCTGAAAATTATCATGGATATGCATACAAGTGAGTATCAAATCATATGTATTTAGTAATCGAAGTCTCATATAGTTTGAAAGTAGCAACAATATCATATATCACATGCCAAACATTTTTTCTTTGTTACCATAAAATTTACTGATGAAATTATCTGCTTCCTATTTTCTTCTCGTTTCTGCTGTTTAACAAAAATGTTAAATTACTATGTGGTCAATCTTGTATAAATTTGTCTTTAAATGCATGTATTTATAATAATAAATACATGCATTTATTATTATAATTAATATCAGCCTACTTTTTAACGAGATTAAAGTGAGTAATCTTTTTTTAATAAAACTGAAAATTACGTTGTACAACATTCATCTCTGTTAACAAATGCAATTTTGATCCGATTTAAGAATAATTCTTTGCAATTTCGTAACTACAGTCAGTTGTTCAAATTAATAAATTCTATAATTGGGTCGTTTTTTATGGCATGTATTCACGAGATTTTTTGAATTTTTCATCACATTTCTCGCCGAAACAAAAACCACGTTTCGTGCACGAAACGTGTACGATACTTCATTCTCGGGTTAAATAGACATCGTTTTATTTCAGTGGCATATAATGAAGACTCCAATACCACAGCTAGCTTGCGAGTAGCAAAAGCAATAATTACAGACGACAGTGGAGACTATGAATATCAAGCTAATGATAATTCAGAGGGACGAGTATTGCAAGAAATTGGAAATTTTCGTCAAGATTTATTTGATGACACAAACAGCCATCCACTTACGAGTACTCACGATGAAAATGGAAACAACATGTATTCGGATGAAATAATCTTGGATTTGTCCTGTGCACATCGAGAGGCCGTTCATAATGATATAACACCAAATAGTTTAACTACAAACTTAGGGAATTTCTTAACCGAAGAACGTGAGTCTCGACAAGAAAACGTTTTAGATGATTCTTCGTTTCATGAAAACACTTTACCAATGAATGAGGGGAAAAAACGGAAGAAACGAACAAAAAGCCTGCTCAGTAAAAGTGAACAAGAATCATTGGAAATATAAAAAAATATGCAAAAATATCGTCTTCTCCCCTCTTGCTCTAATTGTTGTTTGAAGTGTAACAAACGTGTGTCTCAAGAAACTCGAGAAAAAATTAATGCATCAGTTGTGCAATTATCTTGGTTTGATAAACGGGTATGGATCACGAATCACGTTAGGAACACTCATATTAAACGGCGATCTGACGAAAATAATCTTGCACGTCAACATCACTACAAATATTACGTTCAAAGTGACGATGGTTCTGAGACACAGGTTTGTAAACCATTCTTTCTTGCGACAATCGGTTACAAGCCAGGTAATGATACAGTAATAAGAAACGCATTACAAAAGGTCGATGAAATTACTTTGCTTCCCGGGGTAGATAATCGTGGAAAATCAAAAAATGCTGTCTCTGAAAAACGTGGAGATCTAATGAGAAATCATATCGAAAGTTACCATCCTTGTGTTTCTCATTATCGTCGAGTTCATGCTCCCAACAAGCGTTACTTATCAGATGATTTAACGATTGGTGACATGCATAAAGATTTCAATAAAAAACATCCTTCCGATAATGTTTGTTATGACAGTTACCGTTCCTGTGTGAGTAAAATGAACATATCGTTTACTAAATTAGGCGACGAAGAGTGTGAGATTTGCGAAAAATTCAGAGTTCACGATCCGAATCACAAAAAAGAGAATTTGAGTGCCAACTGCAGTGTTTGCGAGGAATGGTCAGTTCACCATCAAAAATTCCAAGAAGCTCGAAAATTGTTCAGGCAACACTTTGAAAAGTCTTGCTCATTTTCTTCAGAAATAGGATATTATTCAACAGATTTACAAAAAGTTATCATGCTACCACGAATGAATGGTTTCAAGGTTGTTATGTTCACTCGACGAATTGTTGCGCTAAATCAAAGTTTTGTACCACTCGGACCAACTCAAGGTATGCAAAAACCTATTGCTGTAATTTGGCATGAGGGTGTTGCAGGCAGAAAAAAGGAACAAATTATCAGCGCTTTTCACAGTTTCTTTCTCCAAAACCGGGACAAAAAATCCATAATTCTATGGTTAGATAATTGCTCAGCACAAAATAAAAACTGGTGCTTTTTTTCCTTTCTTGTGTACCTCGTAAATTCAGATCAAATCGAGACCGATATCATTGAACTCAATTATTTTGAAAGTGGTCATACATTTATGTCTGCTGATTCTTTCCACCATCAGGTCGAAATGTCGATGAATAAAATGGGTAATATTTATGATTTTCAAGATTTTGAAAGCGCAGTGCAGCAAGCGAATTCAGGGAATGTGATTGTAAAATCCATAACAGCCTCTAATTTTAGCAGGTGGATTGATTATTCCTCTACCCCTAAATTAAATAAAAAAATAACAAACAGGCCCTACCTGCACGATATAAAAAAAATTCAAGTTTCACGTGGTACTTACAAGATATTTTACAAGCTTACATACAACGAAACAGAAAAGTTATCCGAATTGGATTTTTTACAATCAAAGATTTTGAAAAGCGGTTTCCCTCCCGTTGCAATTCAAACAGTTGCTCGGGGTATTCCTCAAGACAAAAAACTGGATATCATTCGAAAGCTGGTACCTCTAATGCCAAATAGCAGAAAACTTTTTTGGCAAAAATTAGAAACAGCCGATGTCCGCGATTTGATTAGCAGTTACGATAATGAAGAAAATGAGTAAAAGTTTATTCCCTACTTGTTATTCAAAGTACTATATAAATATATATTCATTACCTATGATTATAACAAAAAACAAGTATAATATTATTAGTCTTTAAACAAAGTAGCATAATAATCCTACGACCAAATATTTGTTATTTTAAGTGCATAGTGTTCACTAAGTTTATCCGATTGTTTGGAAATTTATAGAATATATTAAGCGATATGCATATAAAGTGCAATGATATTCATTCTCTGTGATTGTAATAAAAACAAAGATTACTTTGCCTCGAGCAATATTGTAGAGAACAATAAATATATAAGGTATAAGTTTCCAACTGTGAATGCTATAGGACATCAGTAAGTCCTGAAACCGAATAGCATAATTATACTCCTATAACCAAATATTTGTTATTCGAAATGTTCATGGAAATCGATGTATTATATCAAGTCATAATATATAAATAGCTAAAACATATATTCTCTGTGATTGTGACAAAGACAAAGTTTGTACTCTATGACGAGCAATATAACGAATAGAAATAAATATTTGATACACAAGTTTACACATAAGAGTAATTTCATTTAAAACTAATTTCTATAAATACCTATTTTTATACCCAGTTCATGTTAATATGTATTTGAGAGAGCGACTTATCATTCTTCTTCTTTGGCAAAGCCTGCAGAGTCCGGGCTCTTCTACGATACAGAAGACCGTAAGTAACTTTACGGTCTTTTATGCCAGTATTTTCAACTTAGAAAAACCGCAAGTACATTTTCCAGTGGTTATTATTGAAAATGTAAATTTTTTTTCGCAGAATCAGAAATATTGTAGGTCATTTACTGTATAAACGTTTTTTAATCGATTAAAAGTTTATTTTAAAACACGATTTAGGAAGCAAACAGTTTTCGTCGATTTTCTCGGTTCGAAACGAATGCGACTTATCAAGCTTTTTACTTAGCACGGCAGTATAGGCATAGGCATAAGAACCAGACAAAAGTAGGAAATACGAATTTTCATTATATTCCTTACTAATATTCATTTTCAGTATTTCGTATTTCATAACATGCGATATGCGATATGCGCCATTACCATTGAACGGCGTCATAAGGTGAGTCGCGGGTGAACGATAAGCGTACACGCGCGTGGTACAAGCGCGACGACACTGAATATTTTTTACTTTTTCAGAGCGTACGACCTCACAGCAGTCGTATACAGTAATCAATCCTCGTTCGACTACGCCGAGGAGACCGGATTGCGGAGAACGCAAATCGTTTCGTGCATCTGCTTCACGATGCCGAACCCGATAAACGGCACAAAATGAGTGCTTTTTCCGCTGCCTCCTTATAATGCTGAGGACTCAAAAAAGGGGTGAAGCTTTTCACCTCTTAATGTTTTTTGTATAACTAATCCGATATATAAATTTGGAAAATTATTGTTTGTGTAAGTTTACTTCAAAATTGACTTTTTGAATTCTGAACTTTTTAAAAATTGCACTCGTGTCGAGTGCTTGAATAGCGGAAGTGAGTTTGGGAGAAAAGGTGGGCAAATCTACGCTCTGAAAAAGAGGGCACTAAAACTAAGCGCGATTTTAGCGGGAAAACAACGAGAAGACGGGATCTATGCTTAAGTGTTGCGGCGTCTACTGACGTGTAATTTTGGATCCCGATAATAAATCCGTATTTGCCATTTCCTGTACAAATTCTATGTGCTTATTTAATTTCCCTCACAATTGTTTTTTTTTAATAGTAATGTTCCATTTAAAAAATTTTCAGAAACATGATTAGTCAACAGTAATTGTGCATTAATTCAACTCCGTAAGACTTGAAAGAAGTTTCGAAATTGTACTTGAAATTCGTTGTACGCGTGCATCAATTTTACTGCGCATACCTTTAAAGAGGTTCCATAATTGTGCTTTAAATTTCATGTACTTTTAAAATTACAGTTCAAAATGTACCGTAAATTCACAGTAATAAACGTGCGGTGATTTTAAGGTACCGTACCATGCTGAAGATTTAGGCACATTCACCCTGAACATTTTTGACAGTATACTTCCATAATATTAATCATTTAGATGTTATGGCGTGTATACTGAAAATTGAGATGAATTTCGTATACAGTTTCGTAATCACAATTTAGCTGAAAATTCTTATCGGCAATGTCTGTTTATCACTCAGAACGTGTTACTTGCTAATATTTTATTACATGAATCATTCATTTTTAATTTACTGGGTATCTTGCACTATTTCTGACATCTTATAATTAAAAAATCAACAGAGACTATTATTTTACATCACTTAAAAACGTATTTCATAATTTGGTCCACTTCAATTTGATTATTACTAAACAATTAACGAAGATATGCTCAAAAACGCTTTGGCAGTTTGCAAAAAAAGATGTACCATATCGTTTGAAATATCTCAATGTATGAATTATTACAAATAGAATTGTCACAAATGAATTGAGGTGAACAACTCAGGGCCTGTATAAAATACGCACCGGTAATCTTCATTTTTGTAAATGCATCCATTTTCAAAACGAAATGTGTTCAGCAGTCTTCATCGAGGTATACGATTGTTTCAATAATCTTACCTATGCCGCAGCTCAGGAAAAACTTCGTAGATTACTACTTCAAAAATATCCTGGAAAATAAATTAGCCTGATTATGATTGAATGTCAACTTTTAATTTGAAGTGTAAAACGAAAGTTAAACAACTTACATAAAACAATTGTTTGTTAAGATTGGTATTCTGCAAAGCATCAAATACTTTAATAGCGCCACGTTGAGCACTTTGAGCTCCAACCAGATTGGTTAAAACTTCAGGTACATTGTTCAAAAATTGCCTCCGAGCCTCGCCTCTCGTTTTCAGCTTCTCTTCATCCGTCCTCGATGCAGCATAACGAGCGAGTTCTCCATTTGGCCACCAAGATTTTGTGAAAAGTTGGATGTAACAATGTAACATGGGCTCGGAAAATACCCAAGCTACGGTGTCTCTCACTTGCCTAATAAAAACATTAAATCAGAAAATTATATTCAATTCACTGCAAACTTGTTATTTTTCGGTTTTCAAAGAACCACTTCTGTGCATTAAGTACTGAACTTTTGAATGCGCTGGAAAAGCCAACTTCATGAATTCTTTAATTCAAGTACAAACTTGTCCTAGTATTTACTTCTCAAGGTCATGAGAAAAAACTCAAATTTCAACAAAAATTATTTCCTGTGTAATTGAACATTGTACGAAATTCAAAACTGGAGATAATTATGAGTTCATTTGATAAGAGAACAACAGTGCGGAATGCCCGAATTCTGTTTTAATAGGACACATAATTACTTTAAAATATCAAGAAAATTTCAATTAATTCTTTTCCTCATTTCTGGAAGTTGGTTCATTTGTTAAAAGAAATTTTACACCATTTTTTACATGACAAACTTTTTGTTTTCATCCTGGATCGGCAACTACACCAGCATTAAGTGTATATTATATTGCACTAAATATACCTATTTATTGTTCTTCCATATGTGATTTGCACAAATGTGATGAGCGATTTCCTCAGCCATCGAAATACTCCTCGTAAGTCGAAAACCTCTCCTAGAAGAGCATATAAAGGCTCAGCAATCGCATCTTTTCCTGGTCCGAGACCATCAGTTGCACTGCGCCCAGATTCGTTATCATCCAACAGCAAAGAACAATCTTCTTCGTCTTCTCTCTCGCGCGAATCACCACTGCTGCTCGAACCGCTACATGGCATAATTTAAACATGCATAATTTTGTAAAACTAATGTCTACTACTAATTTAAAAAAAAACAAATTGAAAATCTGTAAAAATTGTCTTCTCAAAAATTATTTTTAAAATAAAAAATATCTCCGGTTTTTTCGACGAATTAATTCTTTTTGCTATATTATTGATTTTTCGAAACTTTCTTACGATTTGAACAGAGTTGACAGTGAAAATCGTGACTTTTTCTGAGATGGTTCTGTGTGTTTCAGATGCTCTGAACTTGGACAAAGAAAGGCATAAAGAGCCTCACTTTGATTTAATCTGTCGTCTTCCAGAACGACCTGAAAATTTTGCAAGAATTCAAGAAATGTTTTCATTGAGGTGAAATGTTCAAACTTACATTTAAATATTTCTGTATTTGCGTTTTAGCTTTGTCGAGTGTGTTTCTGTCCGATTTCCCAAAAAATTTCAGTGGTTGCGATGGTAGCTCGAGGGCTTTGACACTTGGACAGAGTTGTCGTAATTTACGATGCAGCTCCTGAAATTCAGTTAATTTACGCAGTACTACCCAACCGGTGGATATACAGTCTTCGCTGGCGTTGTCTTCAGCCATGTGGACTACGAGTACAAATTGTGGCAATTCCCCATTATCTGATACCTGAAAACGATCGAGAAAACAAAGGTATGTTAGTAGAGGAAAATTAAAAAGTCAATGCACAAAAAAATGTTCCTTTTTATGCTTTATGAACGATGTGTTTATAGGTTCAAAGATTGCATAATTTAACTATTAAATCAATAATCATTATTCAAGGAAAAATGCTGAAAGTACAAAATTTTCACAATTACTTGTTCAGTAGTCACAATTATAAAATCAAGTAATCACGACTACTTTACATCAAATTTAAAATAATTTTACCTCGGCATTTTGTACTTCTGCTCTCCAGAAACCGAGATGATCCGCCCACATTTCTGTGTGGTTCAAGTGAGCCTCCAATTGCCGCTTTTCGCCTTGCAACCACTCGACTTCATTAGCTAAGATACTAAGAACACGACTTTCGGGTTTCAGAGAAGACTTAAGAGCCTGCAATGCCTGCACTTTGTTGTTTAGCTTTTCTTGAAGTTGGTCCAGCTTACTGCGCGCATAGTTTGAATGTTCTCCAACCAGCAATGACGTGTCTGCCAATGTTCCATCAGCCATTTGACGATCTTCGACGATACCTGTATTTTAACAATGCAAGTTTTAGTTTTACATTTATTTATTATACTCTAGAGCTTTTAAATATTAGAAAAAAGAAAACGAACCGTCGGCTCTTTCTGTGAGTAGTGCTTCCTGCATTTTTTTGTGCTGTTCGCTAACAAGGAATGAGGGATAATACTTTTCTTGTAGCGTTTTAACAACGCTGTCCTGCACTTCGTAGAAAACATCAGGCCCTTTGTCGCCCAAGAGAAAACTTTCCATCCTCTTACGCATGTTTTTATCGGCCTTTATTTCGGCTGTCGGAGAGCGGATGTAAGTGTAAAAAATCTCAGTGCCCAGCTGATGCCAATTGGATTTGTCGGTTGCCCGGAGCTCTTGTACAGCTGCCCAATAGCCTATCAAACCTTGACTGGAAACTTGCTCCAAAAATTGTGACAAGTATCGCCGACCGGTTATATTTTCCAGGACCGATTGCAAGGGCAGAGCTCGAGAATCTGGACTCGATGCTGACTCGAGTGATTCGTTTCCCTGAGAAAAATATGTTTTTTAATTTTTCTGCATGAAATTCTTTTTTTTCAAACACTTCTAACTGAACAAATTTGAATTTTTAGATTACCAAAATATAAACAAGGGGAAAAACTAGTTATTTACTTTACCTGCATCGGATATTCATCCCAGCCTAAGGATGCCATGTGACGCTCGCATGTATTTTTGGCATATGTTAACTGACTGATATACCGTTTCAGCTTTCTTGCTTGCACCATATCTGCTTTTCCAATCGAGTTATTTTCCGGATCCAATCCTTGAGCACGTTTGACGTTCTGAACAGTCGTAGCCTGCATGATTTCCGAAACAATGTTGTATTTTATGTGTTTAAGAATTTCCAAGTCCCGTGTGCTTTTGATCATGCGAATAAAATCCTCGAAGGACTCCGCGTACTCGTAAGTTTTTCGATGCATCGCCTCGGCCAATTGTTGTTGCTCAATATGCGATAAAATCTTCTGGTTTATATAATCAGGGTCAGTTATTAAATCGATTGCTGGTTTCAGCACTGAAAAGAGAATTATTTTCTATTATTACGTGAACAT
Organism: Zelostemma sp. ZL-2020; assembly: GCA_022816865.1. NCBI lineage: Eukaryota > Metazoa > Arthropoda > Insecta > Hymenoptera > Platygastridae > Zelostemma > Zelostemma sp. ZL-2020. The sequence goes on from JABFQM010001435.1 coordinate 19,691, forward strand.
TAAATACAAAAAAATCCATCTTGAAAAACTTACTTGAACAAGCGAGGATTTCTCGTAAAAGATAAATAGATGGAGACAGCGAGTAACTGCGAGGGAGAAAAAAGAGTATGCAGAATTCGCTGAATTTTCTTAAATATTCCAGCTCCTCTTCCGCTGACATTAAATGGGATGATAGTATAAATACTGGATCCTCCCCTTCGGATCTGAAATAGACATCAAATGCAGGAATTATTATTTGAACAGAATTAATACGAATAGTTGAATTTTATATCAAGAAAAACGACTTACGCAGCAGCTTGCGCTATCCTGATTTTTTCGAAATGGAAGGTGACTTTATTCACTATATTGCAAGCCATTAATTTTGCATGATCCACTCGTGACAATTTCTCATGCAAACTTTGAATAGCTCCCCACATGTCTTGTTTCATGCACTCCGTCAGATGTTTAGAATCAAAGGCGAGTTCGTCGATATAGTAACCAACGAATGTTTGAAAGGAGAGGTCCAAAACATTCTGCAGTGCGTTGTCCACCAGACGAGAAAAAATAACAGGGTAGCGAGGGACTTTTCCCTTCTTGTTCGACATTGGCTCGTAATTTTTCTGAAAAAATCGTAAAAATATTTAGTAATAATTTTTCGTGAAATTCTGAAAAGTGAAAAAAAAAAATTACCATTAACACGTTCTGAAACGCATTTAATTCCGCAACGGTTTTGGTAGTTCCTTTACCGGTTTGATGCTTTGGCGATAGTGCGATGTTGATCAAAACAGCGATCATTGGGCCAACGATGCAACAAGAGATAGTCAAGAGTATGAAAAAGATGCACCAGAGCATGTTGTTCCAGAAAAGCAGAACAATAACAAGAGCCACGGAGCATGGAATTACCGGAGACAGCATTTCGCTGCTTTTTGCGTTTGATAATAATTTCACATATCAAGTTCCTGCATTTCGTTTTACGATCTGTGCTATTTCACGGAATGTGAATGAACACGCAATTCCTCACATTTCTGACTTAAATTAAAAGTTCCGAATTTTAAACTTCACGATTTTCGACAATTCTACAAGTTATAACAACCTCGTGTATTTTGAATTTGTGACGACGCATTTTTGAAAATAATCGGTGCAGGATGAAATTTTACACCGCACACACTCGACGCCATTGTCGCCATTTGCCATCATTTGTCCCCTAATTCGGCGTTCTTTAGACACGGTGCGAACTACATACAAGCTCATCGCCAGTGGTCATCATTTCATTTTACAACTGCGACTCTCGCTGCGACTTGAAATCTAGAGATTTGCGTTCCATCAGTGACGTCAGTTTGGTGTTGGTGTTGGTGTATGAAAATATCATATGAGAGGCATGTTCAACAAATTTTCGACGAGTAGCTCCGTCACGCTAACTGGCGACGAGGATTGCAACTGCTTAAGAGCATTTCGAAGTAGATTCGTTACCGACGTTTTCTATTGTTAAATCGGGATATTTGACTCGAAGAATTCGCACCAAATTTGACACAACGACAGATAATGTACTCTTGAAGGGTACTTGCTACGCAAACATGTTGAAAAATAACGGCAAAATAGGAAAATCATGTATTATATGTGGTATCGCAATCCAAG
>JABFQM010001436.1:0-21302 GCA_022816865.1 Zelostemma sp. ZL-2020
AACAATATAAATAACCGAACATGCAAATTAACTAAGAAATAAACATTTTTCTTTTAAAAAACTGTTAAAATTTTCAATTGTTCGTCACGAGCATTTTTGTACAATTTTTTCACTCGCGTATTTTTTTTCATGAAGAAGAAGATATTGTTGAATAAATTATACTCACATATTAAATGTAATTAATTATGTTGCATTATAAATATTTTTTTCAATTCGCCCTTGCATTAAAGTATCGATCCACCTTAAGTCGTTCTCTCCAGAAGCCACAGTATCGTATATTACTAATACTTTTGCCGGGACTGACGATTCGTCGTGCGGTTGCTCGCACAATACGAGACGATCCCGTCTCTTTATGAAAGATTTCAAGTACCGCCTACGTCGTGTCATAAAGGTGTAATGCTATTTTCCAAGTGCAAGGCTTTGGGATTCCCTAATTTATTGACGCCGCATTGTGCGCCGCGTGAATGACCACACAGGCAGACTTGACACTTTCATCAACTCCCACCGTTTGTTCCTGCACAATATGTGAACCTCCCTTCTTTGATTTCTCGCTTCTTTTTTCATTCGAGCCATGTATTAGAGTTGTTTAAAGAAGCACGACTGATTTTATCGTCCCAGCGTGGAAATAAATGAGAAATCTCTACTAAACATTTACGGTCGCGTCGTACATAATTCTTTCTCGAAGCACGGGTCAATCGCTCGAAATCGTTCGAGCAAAATTTTTACGGGGGGAAAAAATAAAGTGACGGGCGAATTTTACTGAGGAATGTTTTTTTCATTCAAGCAGAACTATGTTGAGGAAAAGCGCTGACAATGTCTTGATTCAGGTCTCGATGACTTTTCGTTTTCGGCGTTTTTGAATGAAGAATCGGCGACTCCTGTATTTTCGATTGTCCTGCATCCATTAGTGAAGTGATGATTGCGAAAATGGGAATGGTCGTACTGAGAATTCGTCCACGAGAGACCATTCAACTGCTCATTCATAACAGGGTTTGAAAAAAAATTGGGTGCAAGTTGTTGGAAAAGTTTGGCGTCTCTCATCTTTTTACATGGGGTCAAGTTGGTAATGCGCAATAAATTAACGTGCTTTTTTCGTTGCAATTTACTATGAAAAAACCTCTCTCAACCTGGTTTACTTCAATACAACTTGAAAATAGCATCAGTTTTTACCGCTTTTTCTAGTAGAAAACGTGCCTGGTTTCATTAAAAAGAGTTTTAAATTGAAATTAATGGATAAGTTAAAGTGTAGTTTACGATTCGCAATTATCTGTGAATGACGAGGCATCGTCTTCTCCGATTCGATGTCGTGGATAAATTATTACGATCAAGTTTACAAGAATTTTTACGATAACTTGTTCTATTTATGACCCAGAAGTTACATTTTTCTCCACGACGAGCAACGCCGAAAATCGAGTACATAATTTTTAATCAAAAACAGTTTGTATTTCCAAAAATTTTTATTTTTGGGAAGGAATTCCCGAAGAAAATAGTTGAAATTCCATATTTCGATTATGTCAAATCTCAATAAATCGAGGCTCATTGAGAGCCCGATGATAAATGTCAGAATCATCACAATTCATTTCTTCTTTTTCTTTTTCCCTTTCTTCGATGGCTTCTTTTTCGTAGCACCCGTTTTTTGTGGCTTCTCCGTCTCAGCGATCGCTTTGGGAAGGGATTGTAAAGGAGGGGGCGTTGTCTTGGGAGGAATCGGTGGATTCGGGGTCCAAAGTTCGAGCTCCAGGTTGCGTCCCTTCTGTTCGCGCCCGTCACCTTTCTTCTGGACGCGAAGAAGATAAATATTCCGATCCCCCTCGTTTATGTGATCGCTCTGCACTTCTTGGGAAATCGAGTCGTCCAATGCGGGACAAACGGTAATTTTTCGACAGGGCCCGTCCGTTACGCTCTCCTTTATCTGGAGATTAAAAAATGACGTTTTAATACACCGACCCTTTGGGGCGTTTTGGGAAAATTGTAATTGAAAATTAGCCGTGAGAATATATGTTTATCTTCGCTGAAAGAAAATACTTTCCCAAACTCATTTATCATTTTTACACGGGACTTATTGTCTGCATGGTGATTCGAACAGTTTTTTTAGGAATACTTGAAGAACGAAAATTTTCATAAAAACATTAATATTTTTTAAAAGTTTTATACATTTTCCGGGTTTTTTTTGCGATTTTTCCGCTGCAGAAATCAAAGAAGTCATAAAAACAAAAACAATTTCATCAGAAAATTGTTGAAAAAATTATCTTCCCGCAATTTAGAAATGAAATAATTAATTAATTCCCGAAAATCATGCATTTTTTGGCCTTTTTTTACTTTGTAGGCAAGTGCTTGCGATTTGTTGCCAAATTGCTCGGTCAGAAAGACTTGATTGACGTTTCCCGAGTTGAAAATTTTTGCTCCCTCCGTCCTAGTAGGTCTTTTAATTTCCACGATGTCGCAGTCGCACGGAGGTTCCCAATTCGTTAGCTTGTTCCGTTTCCTTTTGTCCTTTTCCAAGCAAATTGTCAACTGATTCCCTTTGACCTCGGTACTGATTTGATGAAAATATTTTTCTGTCATTTTTTACTGGTGAATTTTATATGTAAAAATCAGACTCTCAATTTTAGAAGCGCGAACATAGACAAAAGTCGATTCATATAAACAATTTGAAGTTTGAATGAGGAAAGTCTGTTGCAAACTTCACAATGTTTTTGGCGTGAAACTTTCGAAAAAACAATACATGAAAATTCAAAATTAAAACATATAAATCAACAATATTTCCAAATTTCTTTTTCTATTTGGCATAAAAAAACAAAGGTATGAAAATGTTTATTCGCAAGCTAAACAAATTGAAAATCCAATTTTACGAAATGTTCCAGAAAAACAGTTTAAAATTTCGGAAACTTGGGTTATTCTTCAGCAAACGCCGTTTAACCAGAGCAGAATTAAGCAAGTTTAAACTGAAAAATAAAGATGAAGAGCGGAAAACAAAGTAAAATCGGGTACAAGAGCAAGGTCGATTCAAGAATCGTAAAGGAGGGCTCGCCGTACAAAGAAATCGAGGTATTGCTCAACGAAAACCGCTTGGTAGTTCGCATGCAGAAAGAAATCCCAGTCGTGGAAGACGAATGGGAACCGCCGTGCGAATGTCCGGAGCAACAACCAGGAAATCACCCGGAGTTCGGAGCCCCTAACAAAGTTTTTTCCGAAAAAATATGTCCTTCTTGTCGTTCGGTGGAAGTTTACCCTCAACCTTCCAAAAATGACGAAAAAGAAAAGCTGAACAGAGCGCAAAATGACGATTCGGAAGGAAATCCTAATTACTTCATCCTTCGCATCAAAAAGAGAGCAACGAGTAAGCACAGAAAACACGCTTCGAATCTAGATTTGGAGATAAAAATTCCCCGACCGTGGTCTGAGAAGATGAGAAGTTCGATGGCTTCGGAGAAAGCGAGAATTATTGGACCTGAAATTGTGATTGAACAATCTGCAAGCGATCCTAAGAAGGGCGTAAAAAAGCAGAAAAACAAGACGAAAAAGAAGAAAAAAGTTAAAAAGATGAAAAAATAGAGTTCGAAAGGCTGGCAAAATTAGAAATTGTTTCAAATGCTGACTCGAATCTCGAAAAATGGGAAAATAAAAGTATATTTTGGACATATAAAAGTTGAGAAAGTTATTCGTTCACAGTTTTAACCAAGAAAATTCAAATTTCTTGGAGATTCTTAATTAGCTATTTTATTGTTTCGTTCACTTGTACATTGCAACTTTTCTAGTATCAACGCTTCAGTATTTTTTCTACGTTTATAAAAAACAAATGGTTGAAAAACTCAAACATCGAATACTTTGTTGATTAAATCACAGGAAATCAGTATTTACTTTAATACAAAAATTCTCGCAATTTTTTCTATATTTTTGTCTCTGGGTTCAGATAAGTCAAGGATGTTGTGTTTTAATATGAAAATTGTGCGAGCTCGAAGAAGTCATTTCGCAAGGGACCTTCAAAAATAACGGATCATTTGACAGGGATAGATAAAATTAGCTGGATCTTCAGCGACAAGATATAAACACTCGGCCTGTTATTCCTTCTTTAATCGAATATTAATTAATACGGCACCGCAATAAATATTCCACCCAAAGTGGTAGCTTCTACAAAAATTTTTTAAATCCTTCATCTTACTTATAATTGCGTGCTTTATCATCATTTAATTTCTTTCCATAACGAATTTCACTGCCATAAAGATAACATGAATTTAACGAGTACAAATATTACAGGTACAAATATTCCAATAAGCACGGGCATAATTCATCAATCACAGAAAGGCATGAATAACAAAATAAAGTTGAGTATATTATATATAAAAAGTAACAGGCATTTGCAACGACTTTGAAAATGTGAATCACTTGAATGAATCATGTCTTCTTTGTCGCCGAGTTCACTCTATTGATCTAGCTTTTTTACTCTATGAATAAAATATGATAAGAAAAATAGTTTTGAAAACGCGAAAGCTTGGACTTTGGCGTGCATTTCCGTTACTATTATCGTTAAATACATGCGATATCAAGAAGCGACTGATAGCAGTAACAGGCATTCAAATTGCATTGTAACATTCGCTTAGAAAACGTTAACAATTCTTCGCTTTCATGACTTACTATTTGTTTAAAGCCATGCTTAGTTTCTCATTTACATTATTCATCTTTGGTGGGCTATGTATTGCTGGTGCAAAGGATTACTGTAACATAAAAAATTGCAAAAAAAACGAACATACTATGTGTCATTATAACGTGAGTATTTTTTCCGATACTTATGCGAAATGCTTCGGTTCAATTTGTTTTTAAATTTTTGAATAAAATGCGTTGATGAACGATTTCACCGTGATAAAAAGAGCGAAATAAATTTTGTAGACGACGGCTATATCTGGAAAATGTAAAACTCTATTGTCGAATCACCTAACGCCTCAAGAAAAGAACATGCTTTTGCAAAGTCACAACAAATATCGTCAGTTAGTCGCAAGCGGCAATGAAACTCGTGGCAAGTCGGGACCTCAACCTGCTGCAAAGGAAATGCCAAATCTTGTATGCTGTTTCACGTAAAAAATGTAATAGAATTTTTTTCTGCAAATTAATGTTGAATTAAAATCTAGATTTGGGACGATGAGCTGGAAGCGGTGGCCCAAAGGTGGGCCAATCAGTTGGAATTTAAGCACGATAAGTGCCGAAACGTTGGTAAATAAATAAACGTATTCTTGAACACTGCTTTTTATGGAAAATTAGTATCCATTATTTTCATGATATTCAGAAAGATTCGGCGTTGGCCAAAACGTTGTCGAATTGGATCATACAAACCCGAAAAATAGCAGTCTCGAAGTGTTCGTGAAAATTTGGTACGATGAAGTACGATTCTACAATCACAGCAATCTCCAACATTTCCGGTTCGTTGTTCTTCGCTTAATTTCACTTTGAAATGAAGATTAATCGTGTTTTGTTCATACGACTCTTCCGTCAAATTTGTAGAGTGGAAAATCAAACTGGACATTACACGCAAATGGTTTGGGCAAAGACAACGAGGCTCGGTTGTGGAATACTTCGCTGCACAGTAAACAAACAAAAAATATGGTACAATGAATTTCTTGTATGCAACTACGCCCCTGCTGGCAATGTGATTGGTGGAACAGTGTATGTCCCCAAAGAAAAGCCAAATCCTCATCCCGTTTACCATCCCGTTAAAACCACGGTAAAGCCCCACGTTTCCAAAACTACGATTGCTTCCAATTCCATGAAACCCAAGAAACCAAATTGCGGATTGAGTATCGTTCCTCCTTACGAAAATATGATTGCACTATTCGTTTCAGTACTAGTATTAATTTACTAGTCATGTAATACTTTAATTATTACGATTAATTAATGTAATTTACACTCTTGGAAATATCTCGCTTGAATCAAGAAACTAAGATTCCATTTGATACCAGGAAATTCGTTTTGAATAAAGATGTGGCCGTAATTCAAGACGGATTCTGTCGTTTTTTTAAAAGTATTACATACGAATATATCATTTAATTTTACAATTTAATTTAGTATTTGCACTCAATCGTAGGGTAGTTTTGCATCACTTGTGCTTCAATTTATATTAAAACGAATTAAATTGAATTTATATTTCAATTAATGGTGTTAATTCTAATATTCCAATGATTGATATAATTAATTCTATCTTTTAATGTATAATGTACTCTGATATAAATATATTGCAGTAGACTCTTGCTCTAACAGGATATAATAGTCTGATAAATTCTAGATGACACTCCATGGATTCATAAATTCCTTTAATAACTTTCATGCCAAAAATTACACCTCGATCTCTTCTAAAGTTCTTTTTATTGATGCAAGTCCATAACATTATTTTAAAATAGAAAATATTTGCTTTTTTCGTTGCAACAAAAAAAGAGTACCTACTTCGAATTACGATGTTTACAAAAGCGAGCATTTGCGATAATTCCACGCAAATTGTTGAGGTTCAGGCAGTTAGCCTTGGCTGATGGAATAGAATAGTTAAGTACATAGATAAAGAAAGAGGGCACGAAAAGTGGGACATGAACATTCAATACCTTCATAAAACCATGCTTCCGCCGGAAACGTAATTGGTAATTCAGTACACGTATCCAAAATAATTATAAATTATATTTCCGAGCTTGACGATGAAAATATTACAAAAATACAAATCCATTCATCGCGACCCATCAAAGTTTCACGTTTTAAACTTATAAATGAACAAACTGCTATAGAATTTTGTAGTCTGATGTTCCAACTGGCAACTGCACGAATCTACGATTTACTCAGCTAACATTTCAAGAAAAAAACGACATTCTCCAAACTTAATATATGTATCGACAGTTTGGTTAGTATTGGAAAAAAATCTCAACGCTACAGACGATTATCTCTGTTTTTTTTCAATTCATTTGTTAATTGAACGCGCCAGAACGTTCCAATCTTACTGCCCCACTTATTCATCAGGAAACTGGTCCGGGAAAATAAAAAAATGATAAAACAAGTGGAAATCAGGTAGAATTAAATTATATCATTTTCAATTTTAGACTAAGTACACGTAATAATAATTAACATAAAAATAACGATGAGATCAAATGCGCATTAGGCCTTATGAAAAGGAGGTAATAATGTTAACGATGCTACAATAATTAAGATCGAGTCACGGTACTCTGGCAGGTATCACATAAACTAATTTGGGAATTTATGTCTCATTTATCTTTTATTGACGGGAAAATTTCGAACTCGCGAGTTAAGATAGCTCTGAATCTGGTTCTGGGGGATCAGAGAATTTTCGATCAAAGGCTGAATGAAAGCAGACCTTAAAGAGCAAAGATTGTGTAGCATGGATTTAGTTGGGGTGGATCATCTTAAAATTCGAAAACTGAGCTCTACTTTACAGTAGCAAAAGCTTTTTTTCCGCAAAACCCTACGAATGTGATTAAAAATGAATTGGGAAATGGGTTGCGTTCTAGATTCAAGAAGATTATAAATGGATACAAAAGAAATTAATAGCATTCTCGATATGATTTTAGTAATGAGTTTACTGTGGGATTGGGTAATCTTTACGATTTTGTCTTCTATTCTATTTTTCTATTTCCATTTATTTTCATGATTTTTGTCCAACCCACGATATCCACGTGTCTTGGACACGTAATTTTATTATTGCGCTCATTTTTTTAGTATTTACGATAAAGATACATCTATTGTTGTTGTTGTTGTTTAATATTAAATGTAATCAAATCGTCATTGACGATTAACTATATTCCGGATAACGTTGGGCATAACAAGCCGCTTCCAACTACAGTTTCAGGCATCTACATTGCAGTATAATATTTGCTCTGGAAGCGTTGAAAATCTTTTGTTCATCGAAAGAAATGCTTGTCAAAAAAATATTAAAACGACGAAGAAAGGCCCGGGCATTACATGCAACTGGTTTGGGCCAAAACAGCTACTCTTGGTTATGGAATATCAGAGTCCACGAATGGTAGTTATCACAATATGACGGTGTTTGCCCTGTACCTTGTTTGCAACTACGGTATCGCTGGAAACGAATACAAAGAGCCAGTCTACATACCCCAAGTAGTGCAGAATAATAATTAAAGTGGCATCATAATATTAAGATCAAAACTGCAATATTTGTTTCACATATACATCGATAGAAATGTATCTACATATTTTTAATTACACAGGATAAAAAACGTAATTGTTGAACTGATTTAACCCGCTTCGGTCGCATCGTATAAACTTTATGTTTGATGTCCATTTCTCAATCTTTAATTATCTCTGATGACGTTTATTTACACTTTATAAAATTGATTTCAATATAATCTCTCCTATTTTAAGAGTCGCTGAAAAATCATATCGAAAAGTATAATCGACGTAATTTATTTTTGAGCATTATTCAATCATAACAAATTGAATAAATTTCAATGCGATGCCGAAAAACTTCTGGTCGATTGATGTGAGCCTTTGGAGTTTCATTTTGTATGTATTTACGGTATGAGTTGTTTTAAAAACATGAAAATATGATAGAATTGTACGATTCTCGAGTCATTTGTAGAAGGCCAACGCTGGAATTATTTCGATTGTTATTTCTGATAACAGTTTTAAACATTAAAATTGCATTGCAGTATCTACTCCGGAAACATTAACATTAACGATACTTTACTTACATATTTGTGTGAAAATCCGTCGCGTTTATTGAAAAAAATGTTTCTTTTCTCGTTTACTTTGTTCATCCTGGGTGGGCCAATTATTGCTGGTGCAGATTATTGTAACATAAAATCTTGTGCAAACAAAGGCCCACAGACTATGTGCTTGTATAAAGTGAATACTCTTTATCAACTTTTTTATTTCAATTCGTTTACAATGAAACTATAAAAACAATTTTTTAGTCCAATGCTCCATCTCGCCAATGTACGAATCTACAATTCACTCAGCTAACGTCTCAAGAAAAAAATTATGTTCTTCAAATGCATAATATGTACCGCCAGCGAGTTGCTAGAGGCAATGAAACTCGAGGTAGACCGGGGCCCCAACCTGCTGCTAAAACGATGCCAAATCTTGTAAGTACAGCATTTCATTTGACACTGCGGAAAGTACAAATTTCGTGAATTACGGCCAATTTAAATGTAGAGTTGGGACAATGAATTGGAACAAGTAGCCCAAAGATGGGCGAATCAATGCAACTATGGCCACGATAAGTGCAGAGATGTTGGTAAATGCATATGTTTATTATATAAAAGCATAACGCGTTTCGAAAGCTTTTTTTTCAAAATATAAAACCACTCTTGTTTTTATTTTTACGTCACTTAGAAAGATTCTCAGTTGGCCAAAACATCGCCATTACGTGGAACTCAAATCAACGGGATCGGAATCTTACTACGCACATTAATTTATGGTACAATGAAGTTAAAGATTATAATCCTAAGGATCTTGCACATTTTCGGTTAGTTCTTTGATACCACCAGTAAAATATAATTATTTTTGTTGCTCAATGTGTGTATGCATGCACTGACTATGAAATGCTGTAACCATTTCTTTCCTGATTGGAAATGTTTGATTTTAGCAGTCAAAAAAAGCCCGTGATTGGGCATTACACTCAAATGGTTTGGGCGAAAACAACTAAACTCGGTTGTGGATTAGTCAAGTACGTAGATAAAGTAAAGTACCCAAGTATGACGATGTACGCTCTTTATTTAGTATGCGACTACGGTATGGCTGGGAATTATCTCAACGAGCCAGTTTATATACCCAAATAATAATGTTCAAGAAATTGAATTGTATTTATTAGGTATTGCTCAACCATTATCATATAAATATCAAAACTTCAGTATTTTTTGCTTATGTACAATAAGAAAAATATGCTTTATTCAAATTACACAGAATTAAAAATTGAATGAATTATAAAAACTGAAATTATATAACCTTGTTTAACTTTACTTTCAAATTACTGGGTATGTTTCGTACTCATTTCTTTGTATATAATTACTTTCAACATTTTCCTTTCGAAACTGGTAGATTAAGAATCATCGAGCACTATATTCGTCGCTTATATGTTTGAACATTGCACATTACGTGTTCAACACCGCAGAAAAACTGCAAATAATTTCATTCTTTGTTCAAATGGTGGAGTTTATTACGTCGCCTTTTCCGGTTAATTTCGTTTAAATTGTATTTGCATTTCATTTTAATGCAAAATTTCTTACATTTAGCGGAATTTTGCGAGCAATTTCAAATGTACTCGACATTTTTTATGATAACGTCCTTTTAAAACATTATTCGGAATGTTTTATTCGATTATTGATGAATTTTCACCATTTGAAAATTTCCTTACGACTTTTTTTAACAGTTCCAGTCTTTTTATCCCATTAAAATGTATTTTATTTTTTCGTAACGGCGGGAAAAGGTGACGTGAAATCACGAGATTCATCAAAGCGACGTCCTCGATCGGTTCTCACGTTCGCTTTTGGAGTCAGGTGCGCCACTGAATGGCTCATTCGATTTTTCCAATGAAACACCCGCCCACCACGAGCCCATTTCAAACACAGAAAAATAAAAGTTTCACCCTGAATGCGCCTTTATATAATATAAACCTCCGTTCGCAAAGTGTACGAGTCAATGCGCCTACATCTCTTCGAGCATCGATCTTTCATGTTTTTTTGTATCCTCAGCATAAGAAATCATTGTTAATGGATCTATAAAAATGACTTGGCTATCATGAAAAAAGATACATCGACGAAACGAGTAAAAAATTTTTTCCCAGCCTATCACGTATTGTTTTACGAGCATTTTTATTTTATTTTATTGCTCTGGTAACAAAGTATAACACTCGGCAACTTATTTCCGCTCTTTTTCAACAACCAATACTTCTAAAGCGAGTCGGTGCTTCGATAAATAATAAAATTGGTAAATCTAAATTCAAATTTGTATAACGAATGAAAAACTAACGGTAAAACTAACTGGACACGTAAACACACACATACGAGCGTACGCATGGCCAAAGAATCCACTTTAATTTAAGCAGGCATCCTCTTATCGCTTCTTAACTTTTTTCAGGAAAAGCCAGAATATTTATTCCCCAAAGTTCTTGAAAGAGAAGGGCGTCCGAGCAGGCAAATTTTTTCATTTTGATCAGTTTCGGCCCCGCGCTCGTCGAATACAATATTTCGTTCCGCTTTTATATTTTATTATTTTTGTTTAGCTAGTATTCGTGTTGAATTGTGTGAACACCTGCATCTACTCCACACTAAATTTCGATAAGTTTTTAATTACATTGAATGAATCAATAAATGTTGCTTTTGATTTTTATTTTCACAAACACGATATAATGCACGACCTCAAATTTTATTAGCTGAGTTTAACAGCTTTAAAATATTATCAGACAGTGCAAACAAGAATAATTGTAACATTGAATTGAAAAAAAATTATTGATGAGTCCAATCGATGAGCTGTTTTTAAAAAAGCAAACAAGCGGATTACTGATAGCAGAACAGTAACAGACACATAAATCTCGTTGCAACGTTGGCAAAGAAAACGTCATCCTACTCGTCCATATATACCACAACTCCTGCTATTCCTAACGCAGTATTTTCTAATGAAACTCGTGAAGACGATAAATCGCTGCAACTTGAAGCAAAAGGTTCAACGAAATGTTCGCTTTTACACTAACATTGATGATTTTGGGGCTGTCGAGTATCGCTGGCGCGCAAAATTATTGTAACTTACAAAGTTGCAAGGGAAAACCACATACCATGTGCAAATTTGTGAGTATTCTTATAATTATTTCGATGATTTTTACGAGTATTTTGATTTTACTTTCAATTTACTTACAACGCAATTTTTGCCGGGACAAAATTATCAAAATTATTTAGTTAAAATGGTTTCGCTGAAGCTGAGACCATCAAAACTTCAGTTGAAAGAACTAAAAATTCAGTTGAAATGACGAAAAATCTCAGTTCTGTTATTTCAACTAAAATTTTTCTTTTCTTTTTTAAAGTGACTAAAAATTTTTCTCAGTGCAACAAAAAATGTTACAGGCGAATGCTCCAGCCCCCGCATGTGGGGTCTTACAATCGTCTTGGCTAACGCTTCAAGAAAAAGATACTCTTCTTCAACTCCACAATTATTACCGTCAATTAGTTGCCAGTGGTAGGGAAACTCGTGGCAGTCCGGGGCCTCAACCTCCCGCTGCGTCAATGCCAAATCTTGTACGTAGACTCGCATTGTAAATTCCGTATGTTTATCAATCGATGAAAATAAGTATAAATTTGAAAAGTTTAAAAGTAACGAACGAGATTCGACGTTTTCATAATTCTGGTTGAATTTGAATTAAGATATGGGACGACGAATTGGAAATAGTAGCACAGAGATGGGCCTTCCAGTGCAAATTTGGACACGATTCATGCAGGAACGTTGGTAAATACATGTGCTTTTTTATAAAAGAAGAACTTGTTCTTGAATGCACTAAAAAATTAAAAAATGTGGGTAGATTATCCATAAAATATGATTGGGTTTCATGAAAGAAATAACCAGATTTTGTAAATAGATTACCCATATTTTATGTATGGATTATCCATATAAAATGGATCCATATGCAAGGATACACCGATGAAATTCTAATTGCATGTGAATCGATTACAACTGATTAGATAATTTCGGATCTAATCAGATCCAAATGTATTAGATCTGATTAGATCACGTCAGATCTGATTTCACATCCAATTGGATAATTGGATCCAACCTGTTTTTCACGGGTACATTTAATTATTCATGTAGTTCGCGATTTTTAACCATAATGATTATAGATAAAATGAGGTAAGCACTTATTTCACGATGGATTAATATTTTTCATTCGCATGGTATTAAGGGAGATTCAGAGTTGGCCAGAACGTTGTTCAAAAATGGAGTTCGGAACCAATTCCTACAGGTTTTAAAGCACTTGTAGATTTGTGGTACGACGAAGTTAAACTTTATAATCGCAACAATGTCCAAAATTTTAGGTGAGTTAAGAATAGTTGTAATCAATATCAATGAATTTTGGAAGGAATAGGTTAGGTTAGGTGAGGATTTCTTGACCGATTTCACGCTCTTTTTCAATTTTCAGGTCACACCCACCAACAGGACATTACACACAAATGGTTTGGGCTAACACGACCACCCTCGGATGTGGAATGGTCAGGTACATTGATAATAGTAAACAACATGGAAATGTGCCAATATACACGCAATACCTTGTGTGTAACTACGGTCCCGCTGGAAACATCATTGGATATCCAGTTTACATAAACAGAAAAGTTATTGGGAAAAAGTACAGAGGATGAATTTTATACCTACTTGATCACGTCTGATCAAGACTAATGTTGTTACTAAAAAAAAATATTCATCTCTAACTATTATATTATGAATTTATGGTAAATTATAGTAGCTAAGAATGTGAAGGAGAATTTTGACGAAGACATGAAAGCACGAATACTTCAAAAAACTGGTCATGATCGAACATGATTCAGACCTCCCAAGTAGAACCGAACCGTCTTTTAGTCATCTAAATCATGTAACCATCGAGAACGCGAATCGTCTGAAAGAGGGCACTAAAATCGCATGTGCCGTCTTTTAGTTGACTTTTAGACGGCGCTAGTGGCGTTATTTCTGGTAACTGTTGCGTCTTAAAGAGGTTCATGGGTGCGACTTATAGATGATTTCGTTACGTCTTTTAGATGTATCGAAAAAATCGAAAGTTTTGAATCGGTAAATAATGGTAAAAACAATTTATTATCAACTGCTTCCGAATTAAAATGAAAAACACAAAAAACTTGTAAAAAAAAAAATTTTCACCCACGTCCGTCTAAAAGACGTATCGAAATCATCTATAAGTCGCACCCATGAACCCTCTTTAAGACGCAACAGTTACCAGAAATAACGCCACTAGCGCCGTCTAAAAGTCAACTAAAAGACGGCACATGCGATTTTAGTGCCCTCTTTCAGACGATTCACGTTCTCGATGGTTACATGATTTAGATGACTAAAAGACGGTTCGGTTCTACTTGGGTAAAGTGCTTTTTTGATTGGTTCTGTTAATCCTTTGATATACGGCAGAGAGACTAAGTTTTTTTCTTCGTCATCAAACCTAGAAGGTTCGTGACTAGTTGTATTTTTCATTTTCAATTTTGTTAGCCTCTCTGTCATGTATTTGTTAGTAAATTTTTTAGGAACATTATTATCTGTGAGAATTTTCTTGGTTTTTGTGATACTAACTGTGTGAAATTTTTCATCTTGATAGTAAAATTGCGCGATCAACTAATCCTGTTATAATGCTAATTTTGTATTTTAAAGGGTGACTTGAAAAGAAATTAATATATCTTGTTGAGGAAGTTGACTTTCTATACAATTAGTTACGATCGTACCATCTTCAGTTTTCATTAACATTGTATCTAAAAAGGGAATGGAATTATCCTTTATTCACGTTACAATACTTTAAGCGCTGTGTAACTCTGTTCTAGAATAGGAGTGTAACTTTGAACAAAGTGCTTGATACTCGTAACCAAACTAGCAGTGATTCGTGATATGAAAGGAAGATTTACCACCAATTAAGTCACAAATCGAATAAGTAATTCCTTATTGACGTAGATTAATTTGTGTATTGACGAAAATAAATCAAATCTGTATTTATCTGATTACATAAACATGATTATGTAATAATTTTTTACCTGATGATCCACCGAGTTGCGGTATTGTAATCACGTTTGTAGAGACAAGTACAATGGCGATTATAATATCTACATGGACAGTTCCAATTGTTCTTATTATTTGCAGTACATTGGCGATGTTAGTGCACTGCATTAATTATTACTATGGCTTGGCTGCCACTCGGATAGAGATAAGAATTCGAAAATTATCTTGGCACGCAACCGGTATCAACCTTTGTTTCTAATGATTTACGGTTTTTATACACCTTTTTAGTGTATCGAGATTTTTCGTAACGTATTTTGGATGGGAAAACCATCAATTTATTGATTCGCAGGCGGATAAATCTATATAGATACGGTTTGAAATGACTTTAATAAGATAAATAAAAAAAACGTGATGTATTTCGGTTGATTCCAAAAAAGTACAAGAAAAATCTCGAAAAACTACGAGCAATTATAAAAAAGTACAGAAAAGTACAAAAAGCGCAAAACATAAAAAAGCGCTGTCAAAAATCAGCTTATCCACTGCGTTCCAAAATTGAAAAGCAGGTAGTAACGTGTTGAACTTCAGAGCTTGGTAATTTTTAAGAGCTTGTTAAAAACTATAAGATTTGACGTCGAAATTATATAATTATAAATTTGATGCAAAATGTGTTGTGTTTGTTGATGAAAAGAGTAATGAATGTTACGAATATTTGTTTGATTTCTTTTCACTTTCTTCGAAGGCTGGATTTATTGCGCCGTGGTTGTCCAACGATGAGTCATCTGTGGGCTCGTCGGAATGTACGGTAACATACTTGTAAAATTTAGCCATCACAGCAAACGCGAGGATGGCGGCTAACATAAAAGCAGCATAGAAGGAGGATTCATAGACCTCGAATTAAAACAGCATCAATTATTCGTTGATCAAAAGTATTATTTTAAAGAAAAATAGTAAACTCACCGGCCGTTTGAACAAAGCAGCTTCGGTAATAATTACGACAATAAGATTTCCAAAACCAACAGTCAGTTGCGATGCTGCTTGCAACAATGATTTCATACTTTTAGGAGCTTGGGTGAAAGCAAATTCTAGTCCAGTAATGGAAAACATGATTGCTGCCGCAGTCATGACAATGTACTGTGGCAACAACCAAAGCATACTGAGAGAATTCGGTTCTGTAATTGTCACGACACTTGCATAAGATTTCGATTCAGCCAAGTATCCGATAATGGTGTACACTCCTCCACACTTGAACGGAAATTCTAGCAAAGTTTTGTCGTTCAGCATAATTCTATAAACACCAGATTCAATTTCGTCCAACTTGGTCGAGTTCAGCGATTCTATGGCTTTGGAAGGCACCGTTTCTTTCAAGGTTTTGGTATTTAGCAATCGTATGTTTGGGCAGAGATTTGGCGGACACGAGTGATCGATATTTATCAAAGCTTTAAACAGGGGTTTACCGTCTTTCGATCGTCCTACCTCGTCCACAAACATATTGTTTATTCCTGAATCAGATACAACCCAAGAATTGGCTGTGGCTTCGCTAATTTTTAAGGTGCCTGGAAAAGAAGGAAACTTTAAGCAAGCAAATGTAATTCGACTTCTACTTTTTGCTAAAATAACAACTCATATATTCACAAACGCATTCTCTTGATGTATTTGTTTTTATTAATTGAAGTTGACTATTTATTTTTATTCTTGGTTTTCATCGAAATGTTGAAGCACTTCCTGATTGTACAATTTATTCATTCATATTTAGATTTTTAATTCGTAACCAAAAATTGATGTGGATGAATCAAGAAAATGTCATCTCACCGTTTATTTCCTTAATACCAAAACAATCGTGGTAAACAGCAGCATATTTCAAATGCCGTTCACTGCCATTGATGTTGTAATCTTTTCTCCACATGTCCAAACGATTTAGACGAAATCGATCGTTTTCCAGATTTACATCGACTGAACAATTAAGAGTATTGAAAATTCTCAGTTGTCCTGAACCCTTTTCCGGCATAATTGGGTACGTTTCCTGTAATCAAAAAATATTTCAATTAATTCAGATGCATTCCTTGTATAACGGTTTTTCTGTTTAGCATAACATGTGTCGTTATCATGCGTATGTGTTAATCTCAGAAAAATGGCCATTCGGCCAGAATAAAGTCAATACCAGATTTGATAACTATAGAGACTTCCAGCTTTGATATTACCAAGCACAATGAATTGGAACTCAAAGACCGTAACCAGCAAAACTGCAAATACCTCAAAAATTGATAATAAACAAATGGATCTCATTTCTTGAAAACAACGCACATAGCTACATACGAAGAAGCATATTTCTTAAGATAAATTATTACCTCAAGTTTCAATTCAACAAATGCAGTAATGGCAAAAGCTGCGGAAGCTAAAAGTCCACCAAGAACCATCTTTCGCAACGGAGTATTGAGCCGCAATTTTGTCATTGTGGGATATATAAAGGTCTCGAATATAGGGATGAGCAAAAGTAGCAGAAACGGATTGACTACTTGCATCTGATCGGGTTTTAGAACATAAAATCCTAAATCTCCATCCATATTGGCAGCTTGAAAAGTCCATCGGGAACCTTGCTGATCGAATAGCGTCCAGAATACGGGCAAAGGTATGAAAAGTTTGAGAACTCGAATGGCCGATTTGATGTCCTGGATCATCACACTGTCGTACACGTCATCAGCGTGATCGAGCCAGTGTTCTTCACATCTTGTTGATTTAATTTTTTGACGTATGGCGTGCTATAGATTTCAGAAGAAAACAAGTAGAGAATACAAATTATCAAAGTGTTCAAACTAATTAGTTATAAAAATCGTGCTGAAACTCACGTAGATGCATTTAACTACATTTGCAACGACGTTGCCTTCAGGCTTCTTTGTTTTGTATAATGGTTTCCCACATAAGAAAATTACTACGAAAAATATATAATTATTATTATACTCATCATTCGAATAATATTGTCCGATAATGTTTCTATGTTTTCATATTATTATTTACCCGTTCCTGTAATCATTAGGACACTTGGAACAAAGATGGCCAAAGAAAAGCATTCGGTTTTCCCGAAGCAAGACTGATCCCTTAGTATGGGAGTGAGAAAGATTGCGATCAGCGAACCAACATTTATAGAAACGTAGAATATCGTGAAAAATTTAGCTAAGTAGTGAGCTTGCTGCGGCAGTACAAACTGATCACCTCCGAATGCACAGACACAAGGTTTTATACCTCCGGTCCCAAGTGCCATCAAGAATAAACCGACGAAACTTAATTCTCTGAAAATAAAATTATAATTACAGAGAAAAATATTCGATGAAACTTTCGTTTACTTTTTAATATATACTGAGTATTAAAAAGAAATCTGTACACGGTAAATGCTCCAGTCATGGCCACCTTTGCCCCAGTAATGGCCAGTATCTTCATTCACTTGAAAATCATAATTACATGACTATAAAAATCGTATCCTGTGTCGATTGGACCTGAAAATTTGTGCTAAAAAGATATTTATATCGAAAATCACAAAAACACCGATTTTAGCCTCGTTTTTAATAAAAATTGGCCATTATTAGTAAACTGACCATTACTGGAGTATTCACCTTAAGTAAATTGTAAGCTTTAAAAACCTAAAATTATATGTAGTCGCGATTAAAATCGTCCTTTCCCAATAAACTAAGAAAACTTCAATATACTTTGAGGTCATTACAGTTGAAATCTTGATTTTCATTCAGTAAGATCATTAATATTTATAAAATTACTAAAAAATTAAATTTAAACGGTCAAAAGAAGTTATAATTTCAAACTTCAACGATATATATATTTTAGAAATGTAAAGATATGGGTAGGAAATTGTATCCGAAATTCGGCCCAAGGATTCGTATTTTTCGCGTACTAAACCTTTTTTCCTTAAAACTTGTGTGCTTGTAGATAGTACATTGCTTGAAACTGAAAAAACTACTTACCCCATAGACTTAAAAAACACACTACCTCATTGGTAATCCTAACGTTGACACAGCAGCCAGCGAAAGAGTCAGTTGACCAATTGCATAAACGATGCTCAAATAGAATATCGTTTTGAATTTTCCCAGCAATGAATCTGCTAACATTGCTCCAAGTAGCGGAAAGAAGTAAGCGAGCATTGTGAAACTGTGATATATTACGACGGATGTATTTTCCGAATACAGAAGCTGCTTCGATAAATACAGTGGTAAGATAGCTGAAAAATAGTAATCGAATTATTAACTAAGGCAAACAATGTTGCGCATTTTTGAAAAAGTGGCGCACAATAATTCTTCCACACGTGTTATGTGAATGAAAAATCCAGGACGGTATTATTTCAAATATTTTTAACGGAAACTTTGGAGGATGATTAATATTTTTACATCAAACTTTCAAATAGGCATGCGGGCAAAAAAAATATCCAGAACACTCCAGTACATGTTGCTATTGAAACCTTACTATAGTCGGTATTTGCGTAAAATATTCAAAATTATTTTCGATTGCTCATTTGCTTTCAACTGCAACACATACCAGCTCTGTCGAGATTACTTACTGCAAATTCCATAGTACGAGAACCTCTCGCAGAATTCATTACTGACGATAAAGAACACCGACTTTGGATATTTGAGTTTCTGTAATAACAACATAACATTGAGGCTTTGTTTTCAAATTTTTGATTTCATTCTCAATAACGAAATAATGAACGGGAATATAACTCAATAAAAAGAACACTTCGGGTCAATTAAAAGTATTTTGTATCAGGATAATAGCATGCGATAAAAGTAATGTTCAACGAAACAAGCGAAAATAATAATTCTTTCTGTTTTTCCTTTGAATTATATCTTTCGGCATGGAATATGGTTATCGAATTCTTCATGCATATCGATTACATTTCAATTTCATTTAAAGAGAGCAAATTCTATGTAATTCTATTGAATTTACGTTTTATTTCCTTTTATCGCGATGCAACTTACAAAAATGTTAAGAAAACGTATTCATTCAATGGTACAGATATGAAACATTCTTCGAGATTAATGATAAATTCAACAGAGATATATGCATAAATGCAAGTCATTTATAAAATATAAAATCAACCTCAATCATGCAGAGAATAAAGAAAAGATAAAAAATATGCATCGGCATATTTATAAATTGATTATCTATATTACGTTTCTCTGCATAAGGAATGTCATTGCACAAGTATCATGAATTACTGGACGTTTTTCTGACTATTCTTATACATATTAATTTTAAAAACATACGTAAAAATTCCCAAAACGTAATGGCAATTTTGTGATATCTAAGAAAGTATAGCACATACACTTGCTTGGTTTTTGAACTAAAACTGTGTGCAAAACCAGCCATTTCAATACGGTATTTAAAGAGTGCACGAGAATGCGTCGAGTGTGATTACAAATGCCAAATACGATTCGCTGAGTGTCTCGAATTTTATCTGAATGATCTTTACATTAGAACAATATTCATTCGCCAAAGAATCAAACATATATGTATAAAGAAAATGATATCAAACGGATAGTAGCATTGTCCTAGAAAAGTCTAAATATATTGACGTTGCGATGTACGCTCTAGGTTCATTAACTTTGTGTAACAGAGCCTTGATTATCGATAAAGTCAAACTGGGCTTTATCACGTTTCAACAATTTTTCGTTAAAGCATTAGTCACCGAGTGAGGGAAATAGCTTTTAAAACCGTAAAGTGTACAATCTGTAATCATTTATATTGCTTTTTATTACTCTAGCTTGACTCTCCGTTAATTACACTCAACTGATAAATTTCTGTATTCTTTTCCAACGTCATTTTCTATTCGGAATAATTTTTATGGATTTGGACGGTGAACCTGTTCAAAAATTTGTCGAAAATAAATTGCGCCATCAAAATGAACCACTTTGTATTTTTTAGTGAATCTTACAATACAAAATAGAGTCAAGTGTAGCTTTTACGTTGCATTCCTGTTCATACATTTCGAAGTGAAATAAAATATGGTCCGAGGTTAATAGTCGGAGCCAACAATTCGTTAGAGCTTTGTTTTGGAAACGAGAATGAATATTGATTCAATGTTTAAGTAATTGAAGATAAATTTGAATATCGTAGTGACTAGCACTATAATTTCATGGTATTCTAGATAGTCAGAACTGTAAATTGAATAATAAGTGTGACATTAAAAAACATTCAATGACTGTTTTATTCAATATTCTACGCGTTACATTTCTCGTGAGATAACTATATCAAGTGTTACAATATATCCATCAAAGTAGGACTGAAATACGTTAAACGTTTTACATTGTATAACGTATAACCGATCGTAACCATAGAATGATTTCTTTTCATAGTGACACACAGATTTTTACTCCCACAATCTGTAATATAAGTTCCCGGTTTTTTTAGATAGTATCCCAAACAACACACGACCGTCTACAAGACCTTTAAATCGCGTTATCATGAAAATGCGACAACATCTTGAAGATGTTGCGATACTGCAAAGTCATATCTTAAAGTCATCTTAAAAAGATGATGCTCATTTAGGTGGCCATTTCAGCGTTTTCAAGATGACTTCAACATATGACTTTGCAGTATCGCAACAT
>JABFQM010001437.1:0-21301 GCA_022816865.1 Zelostemma sp. ZL-2020
ACTCGAATAATTTTTTTAGCGCACAGAAACATTGCGGTACAATTGATATACAGGAAAAATGTTGGAAATTAAGAAGAAAAACTCACGGTCTCGTTAACTCGTCGATTGCGAGCTGCACGCTCCGGCGACGAGACAACAATTGTGTTCGCTCGTATAAAGCATCAGGCGCGCGTATTCGGTGCACGCAAAAGAATGACTAAAATGACCGGCGCAGCGAGAAATTAGCCTTCCTTGTTCGCATCGAGGTCGACGGTTGCCCCAATACCTACATACGAGCGGTTAACAGCGTTAAGGAGGAACCAGTCGTATGGAGACCAGTCGTCGGTCGTAAAGGGTTATACGAGGTCCCGATGAGAAGGTAAGGCAAGCCAAGCAAGGTACGGACGCGGACGGGGGACCCCGTACCCGTACACGTACACGCCGAGGTCCACGCCCCCTGTGGGCCCCGTCAGAATTCACCGTCGCACCATCGTCAGGCCCTTGCTCCAATCTGCCCCCTGAGAAATAAACGTGCCCCCTAACGTTTTCCCTCTCTTCTTTTTCTCCTTTCAAGTAGGTATTACGTTATTCGGATCAAGCACAAAAAAGGTGCTCGTAACAATGAAAATCGTTACTCGATATTCGTCGCTATACGTACACGTTTTTTTTACACGATAAACATTTCATCTTTTCAAAAGCTTTTCCTTTTTCTAATATAGCCGTTGTATTGTCTTTTTTCTTTTCTTTTTTTTTATGTCAGCGGAAACGTTGATAGCGACGACAAATGTTTGAAGAAAAGCCCGAGTTGCCGGAATACAACAAAGTTGGAAGGAAGATCGAAGGATGAAAAGCGAAGAAAACTCGGAGCCCGCTAAGCGGACCATCATCGGGGCTCTTTCCCGGCTGTTTGGCGGTGCTATTAAAATTCTGGAAAAGTCATAAACTGAAACGACCACGAGTCCGTTCCTTCGTGGCGTGCGTTTCTCAATGCGCGCGGTGGTCTTGCAGTTTATGGTGGCAAAAAATACCGACGATCACGACTGCTTTTTCTGGGCCTTTCGAGCGAGAATCAGTCGCAAGCCCAAGCAATTTCCGTAAGGCGCTATAGACGAATTTCTGGCTCGGTGTTTGCTTTTCGAGGTAATTTTTTTTCCCTTCGCTTTACGAACGTTTGCGTCGGAACCGTCTTTGCCCGGGGAAGGAAAAAAATCCCTATGAAGGATGCAGTGCAGAAAGGATTTTCGAAAGTTCCTCAAAGGACAAATTTCATGTTTGTCCCCTAGTAAAGTTTTACGATGATAAACGATCGAATTTCCTCGCAAAATGCGGCTTCGTTTTCTTTTCCGTTTTTTTTTTTTCTTTTTTCACAAGCTGCGTGAAACGCTATATTATATTTATAAAGCACGTCAGCAGAGAGAGAGAGAGGGAGAGAGACAGATACGATTCAGGGTCTAAAAGTCTCGATACCGGACAACGCGGGACGAGGCCTCTGATGCGTTTGATGGATGCAAATGACAGAGTTATCAATTGCATTTATTACGAATAATAGCGTTATCGTCGTGTGGAAGTTTGTGATAGACAGCTGTTCGCCCCGTCCTACTTTTTCACCGAGATATAGAGTTTCGAGTACTAGAATTTTTCGCGTAATTTATCTCCGCATTTCGATAATATCGTCGTCATTACTCCATCACGCACAAAATTATCATTGGCTCGCAAAAGTCGCGAATTCTTTGCCGCGGTGCAGCCAAAAAAGCGGCTATAATTCCAAATTTCTCGTCTGCAAGAGATAATAATCTCGCCAGACGAACAATGAAAATGGGGACAGCGTTGATCTTGAGCGCTGTCGAGCGTACGCTTTGATGCATGTATATGTATATATATATACATGTACATAAAACGATAAAAGTTTAAGCGACTCGAACGGTGCGCGGACAGACAGATTTGGGTCGCGTTTTACGATCGCGGAGTCGACCGTATAACGTGCACCTGTAACGAGAGAGGCTTCGCGTGATGCATATTTTTTCTAAATCCGGCACCTTCCGTGACACAGGGCATAACCCTTCCACGAAACCAGCTACTCCCGTATCTCCTGGAGGTACTCGTAAGGCGATCTCATTTTTTATGACTCCTTTGCCGCGGCCGATTAGCCCGAGACTTGAAATTGAGAAAGACCAACTCGTTCGTTCGTTCGTTCGTTCGTTCGTTCGACTTGAATATCGCCGGGCAAAAACTATCGGGGCCACATCGTGCAACCGCGTTCGCGCGCGCCCGTTTCATTCGGAAACTCATCACGACATCCTCGGCTCGGAATTGTAGGCCTACGTTTTTTCCCTGCGGGTGACGAAAAAAATTCCTAGCTTCCAAGATGCGTAATTGTTGCGCAATTATTTCTCAAGCCTATACACAGTTTTCAACAGCTACGTCGTGCCACTTTCTTTTAATAAATTCAGCGAATTTCAAATTTGTCTCGATTAAAATTGTTCGCCATTCTCAATAACGCGCTCGTAAAAGCGTGGGTCATTTCGGACCCAATTTTTAATGCCGGCGGGACCGAAAATTGGATCTTTGTCCTCAAAGTTCTTGGCACATTCCGAAATGAAGTGCCGCGCTCCGTGCCGCGCTCCGTGCCGCTCCATGCCGCTCGGGCAGTAAATAACGCGATTAATAATCCAGCTGCTGCTGCTGTCGATACTCGAATCCTAGAAACCTGTTTAACGACGCGATAAAACCAGGCGACAAGTGTCAACTCGTCGGAGCTACATTTATATACCTGTGAACGGGTCCCGTACAATGAATTCTCAGGTCAGAGGTTCCGTCCCACGGCCATATTTCACGACGATTCGTACGGAATCTTCTTCGTTTTGTTCAATATATTTTCATGTCCCCCCTCCCAATTCAACCGTTTATGGGTTTTTTTTTCGACCGCATCAAATTGGATATTACATAATTGTCGACTCATATTTGTTTCTTTAACGAAGAAATAATACGACGCGGAGGATTTTTTTCCCGCCCCTGATATACAAGAGGTAAAAGAGGAGAAACAAGACTTTTTCGCTCCTCTAAACAATTCTGACGGCAGAAATGAGATTACGTACCTACGCGCGTCACGCTGGGCAATTTAGGATTCACCCTCGGATCCGTTTTACCACGCGTATCATACGAATCCACTTTTGCCAATCGCGCGCGCTGCAAAGGACATTCCCCTCCCCTTTACAGTCAAACGAATTCTATCAACCCTCGTTGCGAAATACGCTTTACGATTTAAATTTTGTCGCGGGCTAAATTGCCTGACAAATTCAATCGCTGCTCTCCCATCCCATTGTCCTGCTAATTTTCATTCCTTTTACATTATTCGCGGTTTTCAGGCTTCATTTTTTATATATAGTAGGTATGCATTAGAGTTATTCCGAGATTTCGGCAAACATGAAAAATGCCACTCGAATTACTCGAGACGAACGAGTTTTATTAAAAATTGCAAGTGCTCGAAACTGCGGCGAGGATCGATGTCACTTATACCCGGCGGTACTCGGCCACGACAGCGGATATAATATCCCCTTCGCATGGATGCGTGGATTTTTAAAAAGCTTTTGCACTTGATACGCTCCCTCTTTTCGTCATTAAACTTGTAACGCTTGGAATAGAATTTGTCCGGGGCAATGTCGCCTCGAGGCGACACATTTCACGCACACGTGCCACTGTGATGTATCAATTTTGTCAATTGTCAATTCCGGCAAGGGCGGCCAATAAAGCGCGGCCGCCGTTTGAAGTGTGGTTATGCAGCAGCGGATACCACACGCGTAATCCATTTGCCCACGGCTCCTGCCTATATACTGCCTGCCACTTACCCTCTTCTTCCCCTTTCGATCCCTGCTTTTGCATTCATATATGTAGTACTCGTATAGGATCCTTCATTTTTCCATACTTTTTTCCCCAATTTTTCACAGACTGTACAATTCAAGTACGGAAAAACGAAAACGAATGCATTATACAACTGTTTGTTGCAATTGCTTCCGATCGCATGAAAAAGAAGCAAAAGAACGGATTTTTTCGCCGTAATATTCTCTGGTCAGTGTGGGCGATCATTAATCCGGCTACAAAGGGGGCTGAGATTATTGAAATTATTACACGCTGGACGAATTTGCAAGGCTCCCCCTCCTCTCCACGGCGTCTGAATATTATCGTCAAAACGAAAAGCAAAGAGGACGGATTTATGCCGAAAGAGAGAAAGAGAGAGGGAGATGACGCGAAGGCCGGGATGAACGCACGAAGGGCCAAAATAATGAGTCACTCGGCTATTCATATTTCAATCTATATCGTCAAATTTGCGTTGCCAAAGAATACTTTCCGACTTTGAAATTAATCTTTTGTTGCTGCATTCCGTCGTCCGATTAAAACATTTCCAATAATGGGAAAGCAAAGTTCTATATTTTAGCTTCGACTCTCGCATGCAAATTTCGTAACGATTAAAATCGCCATGAGAAATGATTTCAAATGAAGAGGTTTGAAAATTGTTCAACAGATTCTTGGTCAGATGAAATCCGAAATCCGAAATCCGAAAGAAAACAAACAGCTTTCATCCACTTGCATGGATGAGATGCCGGGGTTTCGTCGATTTCGAAGATAGTCCCCCAAAAAGTAGCGTAGTATAGATAGTACGTAGCGTAAAAAGCAAAGAAAGGAGGAGGCAGCAAGCGATGTAAACGAATGATTAGCATGCTCTAGCGCCGTGCATTGTCTGTAGGTGTTCCTTTACGCTCCGCTGGTACGGCGTCGGTGGCGTTATGTTACGTCACGTTAGCTCCACGGAGCATCCCTCTTCGGTCTACCGCCTCGCGAAACGTCCGGTTGACAGTTGACATCGCTTTGACACCGCGGGGGCATTGTGCCATTGTACGAAGCCGCGTGAGCATGCCGGGGTTGCCATTGTTGAAACGTTGCTCTCTCTTCCAACCCCAACATCCCTCTCTCGCCCTGAATCTCATCGCGCGTCATCTCCAAGTATGCCACGCGACGTCACGCCGATATGAATTATTTAAAGCCCGTTATTTCACGTTCCAGCGCGAATTCTAAGATTTTCAAGGCACGTATTGTACCTACATAATATACGTTTCTTGTGACACGTGATCTTTGTGACAACTCTTATGCCACGCGCAACTCTTTGCGTTTGCGAAATAAAAGTTTCATTCCGGCATGTAATGTATATGCGCGCACGTATACACGCGAGTAACGAGACAAGTGAGAAGACGAGAAAAAGGCTACGGTAGCTGAATTCGTATCGCACACGGGAGAGAGTTGCTCTTTTCGAGGCAGAGTTCCGAAGCATATCGAGATGCAGAGTCATCTCTCGCGGTCCAAGTCCCTCTCGTGGGATGGATGCTGGCTCGTATTAGCATGACAAAGAGACGCTGGGACGCCTTCTCCGCGCTTCTGCTTATACACCGAGGGGCTGCTGCCTCTCAATTCAAATGTGATGGGCGTATGCTATGCTAATATCCTGATCCACCGGCGTTAATGCATTATCAAACGCGACGAGATGCGCCTCCGCGTACGTGTACGTAGAGCTATACGCGGAGGTAATATATATCCTCCTCGTTCACCTAACCGGGCTACATACGCGTATACACAAGGAATATTACACGACTTGAGCATCGCGCGTGGGGTTGACGTCTCTGTTACCGCCTTGTCGAGCGCCGCCGCATATTGCCACCTCTCTGCACTCATCTCTCTACCTTTCCCTCGTGATCGCCTCTCGCTTTGCTGCACTCTTTACTCTTGTTATAATCGGTTATATCGTTACATATACATACAAAGTTGGAAGAATTAATTCAAGTGAGCGGCAAACTTTGTTCACCGCGCGCGACCGCGCTCTCCTCGTGTACATTTCTATAAAAATCACAAACACGTACATCACGAACAAAGGGAGTGTGGGTCGTTGATGCGCGTGACGTTGTAAATTGACGATTTGTCGACTTTGTCCTTGGAATAATAAAGAAGCGATAGCGGAGAAAGAGCGAGAGCGAGGATACCTATATTATACTTAATATATACTATATATAAACGCGCGATAAGACGCGCGATTCGCGTCGTTCGCGTCTTATGCATGCGCGCGCCCTCGATCGTACGTATACCCTCGCTCGCATATATGTATGTACGCGTATGTTTATATACGCGCAAAGAGCGTCGTCTCGCGATAATGGCGTGGCAAGACAAAGTCGTGACTCGTGCACCGCGATCTTCGCGATCGCAATTAATGGCGCCTCCAGCAACGTGGGATAAATGTCCCCGCCGCGTCGTTGTCTCATTTGCATAGAACAGAACGCGCGCCACGGGTGAGAACGTTTTCCGCGGGTTCGAGTGTCGTTAACCGGCGCAGATTATAATATTAACGAGCCATCTTCGACTAACGAATGTACGAGTATTATGCGATGAACCTCGAGATGGATGCGCGAATTCGACGTTACGGAATGCTTGCCAATTCGAATTTCCAATATTTCGTGCGCGCCAACGCGCGAGTACCTCGATACGTTTAATATATATATTTTTGTTCTATAAGGGCATACATCGTACTTGCGAAAAGGACGACGACGAAGACGATATAATGGCTCTTCGCGACTGGACACGGATAATAATTGCTCGAACGTTAATGATAGCTCGACCTCGCGCTACGCGAGTACATGCGAGCCGGTATTAACACGTAGCGACCTTCGATCCATCGATCGATCTATCGGCACTCAGCCACCTATCTCTGGATCGTAACAGATAATGCACCAACTGTTCCCGACTCGACTCGTTCTCGGCGAAAGAGCTGATTCCACGCGTTAATCGCGTGATTTTATGCATGATTTTCCGAGCCTGAGAAAAATTTAATCGCTATCGAACGCTAACGTTCCCAGTTTCATTTCTAGTTCGATCCTCTCGCATAGAAAAATGATTTCTTCGCGCATCAATTGAAATGAAATGTCGTCGGCAAGTCGGGAATATGGCGAGTACACGCGGCAGCTTCCAACGCGGAGCAGCTTATAACGAGAGTAGGCCTGCAGCTCGCGCTGCATATTACACGTACGAGGGAATTAGCTCGGAGCAAACCTGCCTGCGCGACGAGCCTCGCGGGCGGCCGTCGTCCCGCTAAATTATCATAATTTCCGTAATGGTCGCCAAGTTTTGCATTTCTAATTCAAGTGCACATCCGCGTGTCTCTGACGGCGAACCGAGAGCGGGAATAAGTGCCCACGTGCGCCATAATCGCCTCCCGTCCCGCGCGTTCCCCGTTGTCGAACCGGCGCGCA
The DNA here is from genome assembly GCA_022816865.1 of Zelostemma sp. ZL-2020. Classification (NCBI taxonomy): domain Eukaryota; kingdom Metazoa; phylum Arthropoda; class Insecta; order Hymenoptera; family Platygastridae; genus Zelostemma; species Zelostemma sp. ZL-2020. Next base: position 7,266 of record JABFQM010001437.1, read on the forward strand.
AACTATACAGCTATTTGCAGCTCGTACGATGATTATTGCCTCGTGTACGGATTTAAATGGGAATCGTGTCTTTGACTTTTGTACGTTTACAGAAATTGCGTGAAAAAAATGACATGTTATTCGCTTGGAATTATTTAATAGTCGAGAGTATCGAGAGAGGTCGGTCATTCCTCGAGGACTCGCGATCGAGTTCCTTGATTTTGCGTGTTTGCATGTATGTATTTGTTTGAAACGCGGTGGTCTGCAATTTACCGTATAGAGAAAATACGTATGCGCGCTCGGGATCAGTGTTGAATTTGTACATAAATAAACCGGAGGCAGCGGCGAAGCGTAGGTGTGTCCGCAGGTCGAAGGCATATCGAGCAACGGAGCCGATTGACCCGCCAGAAAATTTATTATTCAATAGCCTCGATACTTCCATAACGCGTTTCCGATACCCGATACAAACATTATTTTTTTATCCTATAAAAAAACCTACGAATTTGTATTTCTTGTACATGTATATGTACCTATATGCGCGCGAAATGAGAGTCAAAATCTTGGACTATATAACGACAACGGTCAATGATCGAAGCCACTTGTCGAGAAAAATGAATTATGAGCCAAAGCCGAAAAGCGGGTTGCGCTGAAAAACGATAAGAGTGAGTATATATTCTCTACGCGCCTCGAACTTGAGAGTAGAACAAGTAGAAGAAATAGAAGAAATAGAAGAAGGAGAAGAAGAAGAACGTCACTAATTATACCTTGTCCGAGCTGATAACGAATGGCGCAGTCATGGAGTCGCGGCCATCGCGGCATTAAACGAGCGAGCTTCGCGTTGATGCGGCTTTCCCAACTCCCATGCAACGCGTTCGTTTCGCTTCCTTCTGTCTTCGACAGTCACGCCGGAATGACAAATCGTGCATAAATTGAGCTAATGTCACGTGCATTCGCGTCGTGTCGGTGCGTGCCTCTTCGCTAAATTGCATATGCGCGCCGCTTCTCTCTCATCTTTTTCATCTTTCTCATCTCTCATTTACGCCGACGCGCGACGTGCAAGTTACATGTCGAACACGATATTACGCGCCATTTTCCAAAGAGCTTAGCGCATAAGCACGTCGCGCGAGTATCTCGCTCTAAGGATATGCATGCAACCCATCGTAACCGTAATATATACTCCTACAAATCAACGAAATACTTAACCAACGACTTGCGACTAGATTGCTCAGGTTCAAAGCAAGTTATTACTATACGCAAGTATGTTGCAATTACGATCTCTCGGAGCTCTCGCTTCCTTTCCTTTTTCCAATTTTGACTTTTCATTTGAAAAAAATTCGATACAACATTTATAGACGACGAGTTGTTTTCCTTTTTGAATCAATTTAAACGCATACTGGCAGTGTCTCAAAACTTACGAATTTCTCCAAAGTTAACGAAACACTCCGACTTTGTAAGTATAACTTTAACGATGACTAAAATTAAAATTGAAAATAATGTAGATAGATACCTAACGCGTGTCGTCGATGTTTAAGCATTTCAACTACAAACCGGAAGGATTTTAAAAATGGAAAAATCAACTTTTTTTCTCGCAATCAATTATTATAATAAAAGAAAAAACTTTTCGTCGCGTGCGACGCGCACGTCTAACGATGGGCTAATACATAAGTGAGTAAATATAAGGACGATATACAAGTGAAAGTGCGACGAGCATGATTGGAACGAACATTATTATGATGGTCCAATTACGTTAGTGGCGCGAAATATTGAAAAGGGAGATTTGGTCTATTAAAATCCGTAGTAAACTGTAATACTATTTAGTAATTTATCATAAATTGGATTTTAATTTTTGCTGTCAGTTTCTCTGTTAATATCGTGTTTGTTGAAAAAAGAAGGCGAATGAAAACATTGCTTCGAGAGATCGTAATTGCAACATTCGGTCTTGATGATAAAAGTCTTGCGATGGTAGGATGGGGTGTTGGCGTAACAAAGGGACCTGTTGCAGCAGGCTGCCGTGAGTATAACTCGTCAAATTGTCGCCAAATACGAATGAAAGTTTGCGGTCTAGGGATATAGAACGGGAACCTCGACAACAATGAAACCTTCAATAGGTTTCAGTAGGTATAAGGTCATTGTTGTCAACACGGAAATTGGCTCTCGACTCGAATTCCTACCTGCGGCCGCCGGCCGGCTTGACAATCAAATGTGTGCCTTTTCGACTCGAAACGCCAAGAGGATTATTATTGCGGCATTTGTCATTCCAAGGGAGTCGAAAGGCGATCGGCCTACTTCGAGGGATCATTTTCAATTACTTGTATACCACCGAGTAATCGATTCACGAAAGAAAGGCTCGGCTAAAATGGCGTATAACGAGCTAGCTGGATGGCAATCAATTATTAAGAGTACCTATATAACGTACACATCGGCCCACTTGACGATCGAGCGTAATTTATAACGCTACACATATGTATATGGAATATCTATGCCTGTAGCAGACGTGCTCGAGCTGCAGGACCGATCTGCCGCTGCAATCACTCGCCGAGCCGTGCGTATCGCGAGCCTAATCTCGACTCGGCCCGCGTACAAACAACGAACTCCAAGCCCGGGGCCGCGTTCAATTCCGGAGCCCTGTCATTACCCCAAAGTCTCTATTCGATAGGTCGCGAAGCTTTTTAGAAGATCCGATTTGTTGGATCTATTTTTTGGCTCGTCTCCGATCATGATGAATCTTAATATTTTTATCTTCCCCCTATATCGTTAATGAATTGCCGAAAATCTTTCTTCGGGATTCATCCCGAACGACGCTACGGGGACAAGTACGATCACGGAGCCGCGTCGATTGGTTCCGATCTGATTCCGATCCTTTTTTGCCGGGGATTGCAGCTGCGATTCGCGGCAAAAACGGCCCGCCGGGGAATCCACGCGAAAAACTCAAGGATGGAATGAATAAGTGAAGACGAGGAGCGCCTTCCTCTGCAGCGTGACGCCCTGCTTGTATTGTTGTTGTTTTTTTTTTCATCCTCTCACTGGAGCTGACTGACGTCAAGGGACGTGCGCGACAAAGTCTCGCACGTCCTACGTCTCGCGCCGCTCCCCGGGACCTTTCCAAGTTTCACACAGTCTCCACGTCATTTATAATTACTAAACAATACAATTCAACATTCCGTGAAACGAGAGCCAAACAATAAGCAATGCGTAATTAATGGCTCGAGATCTTAATTAACTCCCAGACTGTTTCATGTCCGGAAAATGCCGAAGGCGCAACAATGTTTCGCAACAATGATCGATCTTGCAACTCGATTTTTTTCTTCAATACCAGGATCGAGTTTCATTTCTCCTCGGATGGAAAAAAAATTAAAGAAACAAAACTTTATGTCACACGAGACTGCGGTAACTTAAATCGCATTACATCGGAGCGCAGTTTGCGGTTTTGATACAGTGGCTTTCACGACCGAGTCTCCATTTTGCGATTCGCGATTTGGTGAAAAAAAAGTCGACTTTGGTGAAACTCTTATTAAGGTGGTAAATTTAGCGGGACGGTATAGCGAGGAAAAAGTGCTCCCGAAGGCAGAAAAAAAAATGAGGAAACGCCAATAGTCATACAACATTTCAATGAATCGACATGCTCGATAAAACGTGGTAATCGATCTGATTTTCTTAATAGCGAGAAAAAAAGGAATAAAAAGAAGCAAGCTCCGCGAAAAAAGTGTTTGCACCGTAAAACGAGTAGAACGATCGAGGAGGAAGAAGTTATGCCGCAACGGGGAAGAAATGCCGGCCGGGCAATATATAGGGTTCGATGCGGTGTTCGTATTGGTAATCAAGAGGAAGACGCGCTGCGCGTAGTGAGGACAACATAAATTACGGGGGCCGAGTAATATGAAAATAATTTAGCTTGATCCGCGTGCTCTCGGGATGCAAAAAGGAACGAAAAAAAAGGAAGAAAACAGGGCTTGAAGAAGATGGGCTTTGACACGTGAAAAATCAATTTCGCACTCCGCAGTTTGACTCGGTAGTGTGCGAAATTGAGGCGATATCGAGCGATTTTGAGGTCTTTGCAATTTAACGGGAATGAGATGTTTGCGCTCTCGCGTCTCGATTCACCCTCCGAAATCGTCGACAAACTTTTCCCTTCCGAGCTTTTTCTCGGTGTTGTCGCAAGCCTTTATTAGCCTCGACCCCCCGTCGTCGTCGTCGACGTCGCGGAGAAGGAATATAGGGGTGTGTTTTTTTTTTTCCCCTCGACTTGACATCCGACTGTCTACTTCGTCTCCGAGTAAATTCCACTTGTTGCTCTCCTCGCGACAAGGCCGACATCAAGTGAAACGTTATTGAAAGAGTGAGGAAAAATGCCATTCTCCTCGAGCGCGCGAGCATCGAGAATTCACGAACCGAACAACGATCGCACAAAGTAAGCTAGTAGGGTCAAATTTCCTTTTGATTCGATGCTTGGCCAACCGCAAGGATTATCGAGAAGCGCGCGGCGCGAAATTAGGCAAAGCATGCAAAGGGAAATTGTATGCGCGTAGGTCGCGCGCGCTTGCGCTTGCGCTCGCGCGCAAACGTGTGATATGCGAGGTAAGACGGCCGGATTGCTAGAAGCGTCGCAAAGTTTGCAAGGTAATGCCGAGTAAGGCCGCAAGAACGGAGCCAAGGGAGCCTCAGAGACGGCGGTGAAACTTGGCGGGAGGATCCTTTGGTCGACCGCGAGTCAAACTACGTCGAAACGAGAAGCTAGCGACCTCGCTAAGCTCCCTTTACGCCCTGTACCATTGCTTTAGGGTTGCTGCCGCGATTATGTTGCAAATTTAATCATCTGCATACTTGCCGATTACACGGACCGCCGATCACAGAGGTCGTTGGGACGCCCCACGGCGCCGCTCTACTCGTGCTACATGCAACTACTGCTTCGTTTTACATTTCGAGGGTATGAAATATATACGCGCGTGTAGGAGGATTCGCGAACGCCGCCACCGCCACCACCATCGCAGTCCTCGGGCGCAACTGTCCGTGGACGCGTTGCGTTGTTCGACGCATCGCTAATAACGAACAACGAAAATTTATTACTTTCCTTAAGAAAAAGACGCGCAATTTGGCAAATGGAATGTGATTGAAGAAAGAAAAAGAAAAAAGAGATTCAGCGGGTCAGTCGGGTCTCTCGTTTGACAAGCGCGTTTCAAAGTGACACGTGACCCGCGCGCGAGCGCTTGCGCCCCCTCGGCACAGGATACATTTCGATGGAATAACAGCCCCCGGGCTTTACGTGTGCGCTTTACGTGCAAGAGGCAAAACACGGAACGTCCGAAAGACTACCGGGACTATCCTCGCGTAATTGGTTTTTACTCGATGCTAAACAGAAAATCAGAAGCAGTCGAAAGCCCCTTTTCCATCAGGCTGATTCCGCGTTATTCCAACGGTTCAAAGATTAGCAAATTAATTGAACGCATTGTTGCAATTTTCTTTGCTTTGCCGCGCGGCGGCGCGCAATTAAAGGGGGGCCTGGCCAGAAACACGTGTTGCCGGCTGGAGTTCAATATTTCAATTTAATGACACGTCGATTCGATGTTATAGTTGTATAATTTTTTTGTTCAATAAGCCAATAGGTTAATAAGATAAATAAATGAGCAATGTTTTTCAACGCTACACGTAGTTGCTGCAGGCAATTTATTCCGATAATTCTTAAGGTCTAGGATATGTGGAGTGTAACGAATAAGACGTACGTGTAGCGCGCTAGCGGTATTGCAGGATGGCCCGTTTAAAGAACGCGTGCGTAGCGAAACTGGCCACGACAAAAGACGCGGAACGATGAGCGGCGGCAACGCATCAGCAGCACGAGGAACAGCCCCAAGGAAGGATGATACAAAATATTAATATCACGTCCCTCATAACTCACGGGCGGCTGGTCGCGTTACGCACGCTCCGCGGAACCTCCCGAGGGATAAGCAGGATGCGAGCGAGTATGTCTTTGTATAAGGGGCTTGTAAAAGGCTCTCAAGGACCTCGTATGGGCCGCCTCGCTCGTATTCATTGTATCCCGTCCCACGAATTAAGAGAGAGAGGCCCGGGAAAGCATGTGTCTCGTCGCAGTTGAATGCACTTCGACCGTCGACGGCCCCATTATGCTGGGCATAACTCGTCAAAAATATTGTGATTGGCCGACTGAGGATGTATGACGTTACCTGCCGCTAATTCGAAAGCGAGAGACGAGAGAGGAAGAAAAGTTTATGAAGCGGCTGAATGGTGAACTCGCGGCGTACGATCTCCGCGTTCATACGCCCATATACGACGTGCCACACGGGAAAATGATGAACATTGACAGACAGACCCGCCGTTTTATTATTTCCATCTTTACTGACAAAATATCCCTGAAATATGGGCCGCTTTCTTTTCAAATCGACAATGCTACCAGTGTTAAGCTCCTTCTTCTGTTTCTTCCACTTTTTTCATGCTCCATTGTGGCTCCTCGCAGTCGCTATTGTCAAGCTATTGTCGAGCAATGCTCATCAGAAAGTAATTTTTCATTTTTTACATGGATTTGTCTCGAGAATTAATCTGAGCAGAAAAGTTGCTCGGCTTTTTTTCATGCACGCTTTTCATTCTCGGAACAATCATCGTTCCCAGAATCTATTCCATTTTTTTCCACACGAAAATTGCGATAAAGGAATGTTATTAGTGTTGAATCGACGAAATGGAAAGAATATATTATGCGTGTATTGAGAACGAGTTTGACACAGGTGAATATAAAGAGAAATGATCCACGCAAATATAGCCGCAATGTGGTTTTTGCTAGAAAAGCGTGTGGAAGAAGAAAATATATATTATCTCCTATATATAACTGGTGTAAGAAGACGACACGTACGCGTGTTGTAGCTCTCTCCTCTCTTTCTTTTAGAGGTACGCAGGTAGGTACGCAACAAGCACCCCGGATACGCGCGTTGCGCTTCTGGCACTTCGTTCCGTATGCCCGTAACGAATAATTTTCGATACGGTTCATAAATGGCCTGCACGAACGGTCTCACGAATATCTCCTCCGCCGCTGACAATAAAAGCGTCAAGCTAAATAAAAAAGAAGCCTTTGCGGCAGCGGCGGCGGCGGCGGCAGCGGCGGCGGCGGCAGAACGCTGCTGGAAGATCCAGATGTTACATATTCTCTCTTATCACAATCGAATCGCACCGCAGGAACTTTCTTCTTCCTTTCACGCGCGCGCCGCTACATAAAAGTCAATTTCGAATGAAAGAAAAGGTATGAATGAAGTCGTGTCACGGCCTTCACGCCTTGGAACGAGGGCTACAAAAGGAGGCCAACTTTTGGCGTTCGGTATATTATAACTGCTACAACTCTACCGCCCCACCAGCGTATATGTTGATATAAGCCCGGTAATACACGCTCCCCGCGTGTAATACCGCGGCAACACGAACTTTGCGGGATCAGCTCTGTTGTGTGTCCCGGAGCCGAGGGAAGATGATATTTCGCGATACTGCAAATTCGCGTGCTCGAGAGAAATATCCCCCATTGACGCTACAATCAAACTGAGAGAGGGCCATGTGTTGTTGCCGAGAATATCATTTATGTACATTTAGCCGGGCATCATATCGTGACAAAGGAGTTTCGTTTTTTTAACTTTTAAAAATTCCGTCGCGCGAATAGCAATCATTTATGTTCATTCGACAGTTGGAATTATAATCGGACTCGTAATTGAGATTTCTCTTATAACGTGTATAAACTACATATATTACTGCAGTTTGCGTGAAAATCTGTGCCTTTGAAAGTCGCGGAGGCCGTGCAGGCGTGACACGACTCTCATCGCAATCATCAAAACGATAATATAATTGTCGGCAGCAATATAATTGTCGGCAATGGGAAAGGAGCCGCGGTTTGCCTTTTGTCGAGAAAACAGCAAGGAAGGAGGGAGAACCCATCTGTGACGTTTTTACCTGGATAAATGAAAGCTCGTGCGGCGTGTTCGGGCGCCACGTAAACACGCCGATCAACGGGTTCTTCAAAGATATTCAAACGGAACGATTGCTTATATTCTTATTTCGAACTCGTCATCTTTCGGAGCGATGGCTCGAGGGCTCGAGGGCTCGAGGGCGCGCGAGTCGCCAAAAGAAGTGACAAAAGAAGGAAATTCCATTATCATCGTTGAAACGTGGCGCGGAGAGAAAAAGAGAGCGGGAGAGAGAAGCTGAGGCCGAGCGATTTAATTACTTTTCTGACAATAGCCTGGCCAAACATCCGATCGATGTAAATTGCTTGTGTGATGACGCGGCGCGTTCTCCGCGCTTGGAGAAATAATGACAGGCTTAATCGTCGGCTCGTTTTGTCGATTCCCGATTCGGCTGGGAATAATCATTAGAGCATCGAATCTGGTCACGGTGCTTCCTGCGGAAAACAATACCGCCTATGTAGAATGCCGAGAGCCCAGCACGTACGTTCGCACTCATCGCCAAGATTTATAGGAAACTTTTACAATTATATATACGTTTTGCTATTCGTCAAGGGGGTTTTAATTCTACTCGAAGAAATTAATAAGATTTCTTACTCGTTTTAAGGGAATTGCAAGGAAATCGTGCGACATTATATTGGGCGCCTCGGTCGATCCGGGCTGAAAGTCATCCTGCCTACATTGTTTTTGCAAGCAAGAAAAGCTCCGTGTCATCGCACCGGGTGTCACGAGAAGAAGGTGAGAAAAAGGTTTTCTCACCGAGAAACGTGTTGGAAAAGGACGCTGGGGTTCTTCAAACTAATGTAAAAATATCAAACTAATATGAAAAATGTCATCAAAGTTTTTACAAGAGCAAGGTCGTGAAATAAAATAGAATTGTGAAATAAATTGCACGGTTTTGAGGGAATTTATTGGGAAAAAAAAGTGATGTGACGTGGAGAGTAATTTAAAAGATGAATGATGAAATGTTTCGCGGTTGGCCAGGCAGTGTCACGTACGCGCCGCGGAGCGAATGAAAATGCGCCGCGGTCCTCTGCAGGCCACAAGTTTTTTGTACCTTTCGGAAGAAATTACCCACCCCGGGTGACACCGGACGTATAATGATCGGTTCCCTCGTCGCATTCCCACACGCAAGCCCGGCAGGCGACACTTTGGATAACCATTGGTTGCACGGATGAAGAAAAAATTTATGTACACCGGGCAAGAGGACGCGCCCCGAAAGCAACGGCAACGACACAATCTCAGCACGAATTGCCAAAAAAACGCGCCGCTTCGCTTTTTTTTGGTGGAAAACGTCGCGTCGGTGTGTCTACATGCAAATCGAAAGCGCCGCGAGGCCTACGCATGCTAAGTAAGACGCCGACCCGACATTCCTTGCCATACGTATCTAAAATTGCACCCCGAATGTATTTGATCAATTTTTCATCAATTATCGCACATGCTCCGAAAGCCCGCCAAAGAAAACAAGCGCCACATATTGTTCCCACATCTCATTATGATTGGCCCCATTTCATGGATTGGGAGAGAAAAATAATATACGAGTTGAAACGGTAGCGCACGAATTCTTCGGTTGACATGACATTTTATCGGGCCACGACGAAGGTGACTCTCGGAAAGGTTAGAAATTTTAATGGAAAAGTCGGATAATTGGGAAGAAAGGAATTTGAATGGCTGGAGGATCGAAGCGCGTGGAAAGTAGCGCGCTCGAGAATATAGATCGAGTCGTAGTCGAGTCCAACACAGATGGCTCGCGTCTCCAATATGCTGAGCCGCGCGACACACTCTCGTATTTCCGTCCCACCCAACATAAACAAACCGAGTAGAAGGCGAGATCGCGATCCAGGAATAACATTCCAGCTGCTAACAAGACCAGCCAAAAACCAAAGCCTCCCGCGATCGCTCGAGCAACATTTCTCGTGTTGCGCGCTAGCTAGTTATCGAGCATGACTTTTTTTTTCCCCGTACGATGTCATCCGACACGATCGTGAATACGCGTATACATATCAGCGTTCCTCATTCACGAGAATGACGCGTGTGTTGCCGCGGGGACGTAAGTCCCGTAGCGCGCGCGTTTCTTGGCGTTTCTCGGGACTTTCTTGTGTGGCCGCAACGAGTGGCCCAAAGGAACAAGGCGGCCTTTGTATTCAGTTTGTCGCGTGCATTTTTAACAGCGCGAATCGGAGTACAAAACCACTCTTTGTCCGCGAGCCGGGTGGTAAAGGACGAGTGTAAGTAAACATAGCTCCGGTGCCAGGGAGCTTTTCACGAGAATCGCTCGAGTTTCGTCCCAAGATCGGAGCCACTTGACAATTACGCGCTACTCACTTCCCGGCTATTATTGGCACGAAACGCGACAGCAAAAAAAGAAGAAAGCCTTATTGTGTAACAATGTAAGGTGCCGGTGAGGCGGCCGTGGTTGCGAAAACGATTAGAGAACATTTAATAGCGAGAGGGCTAGCACGTGAATTTGCTATAGCAAATGCACGTGCTTATGATAGAGAGACGAGAGACGAGAGACGAGAGACGAGAGACGAGGCTGTAGCCGCAGCAGCAACGGCAGCAGCCTCCTCCTTGGGCGGTAATTACACTGGGAGCGCGCGGACGTGCCCCCTGGCGGGCCCGACACGAATTCCAAAAGGTGATCCGAAAAATCGAAGCCAAGCGCAAACGAAGCGCGCGGCTCGGTCGCCGGTCGCCGGTCGCCGGTCGCCGGATCGGCCGTTTGTGGGACCGATCGCTTTTACTCGCTCCGTTCTGCCCGAGACAATGGCGAGCCCGCGGGAGGCCGCTGTATAAATTGTTTCACTTGAATAATTCTCCACCATCAATCTCGTTCGAGGCGATCGCAATTGCTATCGAGAATTGCTATTGGGAAAATCTTTTTAATATGCTTTTAATATGCGCTCGCTGCTGCGAGAGCTCGAATCTTTGTTATTTTACCGATAATCAGGTAAAATTCTTGCAATAATCATCGAGCGGTCGCGGAAGTGATTGTCAGGGGATCGCGTACCACAATGATAATTTACAAGACGAAAGATGTATTGTTAGAGAGTTGTCTTGAAAAATTTGCCCATGCTAAATCTGCCCCAGCACGATGACCTCGTGTCATATTGTTGCAAGGAACGCACTTGAGCGTCACACTCGAGATTTAAATGTCAATAACTCAAAGAATAACACACACGGAAACACAGGGAAGAGAGAAAGGTAGTAAAAAAGAAAAGAAACGAGTATAGTAACACGCTGCGGAGTAATAAAAGTCCTTGCCATTATCGTCAGTCATTTGGCAGCTCTCATTCAATGCTTTGAAATGGGTAATTAAGCAGGACTCGCGCGAGAAGAGGGGAGGACCGAGGCAAGGGGGTTTATAGTATAGCGTAAGCGCGCGGTAGTGCAGAGGGGTGCAGAGGCGCGCGTACGTATATATCAAGGACAAAGGATTTTGTGAGCTCTTGACGCGCGGGTCGAGTCGCCGCGGTCTGTATCAACTACTCCGATCCCCCGGCAATAAAAAGGCTCGCGAGTAAAGGCTCCGCCGGTGAAACACCTCGTTTTGTTCTAGGCCGCGTACCTACTATGTACGTACAATATAAGTACGCATACAATAGCGGCGCAGAGGGGCTTATTCACCTGACGAAATAGCAGCGTTTCCAAATACTCCTACGCTGCGGATTCCGAGGGTAGAGAAAAGTGAGCCTCTCGCAGGCCAGGAATCCGTTCAACATTTAGTATTTGCTTAAAACGCGAGACGAGTGCCAACGTCCGGCTTTTGTGGTAGCTCGTGGTAGCGCTCAAGTTTATTCAATAGCTCGTCGTCCGCATTCCGCGCGCCGGCCAACCGGCCAACCGGCCAACCGGCCAACCGGCCAACCGGCCAACGTGCATATAATATGTGTCTTTTTTGTGCAAAGGCGAGCCGCGCCCACACACACACACGCGCATACACATATGGCCACATGTCATCTCATGAAACTGTCTTCGCAATCGTCGACTATATGTCTGCTACATGATTGCTCGGGGGCCAAATACGCTACGGTAATGCTGTACAAGAACGACACGACACGGCCCGCTACGACTGAAAACGTGTACGGGAATGAGCGTTTCAGATGGCGCCTCGGGCCTTCAAAGGGGTATCATCGTCCGCAAAACATCCGAGAAACACGGAGAACCGACCTTCATCCCTATTTCTTTGCTCCAATCAAGTGTACGCGATTTTGTGGGATTCATTGATCGGAAAATTTGTCGAAACTTGGATCAATCGAGGGATTAACGCTTCCATTTCCCCGTTCAATTGTCGAGCTCGTGAAAATGCAAGAAAAAAAGGAGCGAAAAGAGTAATTGAATCCGAGATGGTGGGTAATCAAAGAGGATTCTTGCAAGTGGCTGTACAGGGTATAAAGGAAGGTGGACAAGTTGAGTCCCGGGTCTCTGAAAGCGTGGGCGGAGCAGAGCACGCATAGCTCCCGGCCTCTTCTTTTATCGTTTCTTCTTCTTTCTCGTCGTTGTCGTCGTCGTCGTCGTCGTCGTCGTCGTCGTCGTCGTCGTCGTCGTCGTCGTCGTCTTATTCTCCCGCTAAGCCTTCATTCCCTATCTCAATCGCGTCTATTCTTTTTATTTTCACCTTGCCTCTACCTCCTTCACTTTCTCATGTACCTGCTTTTATCCTCTTCCTTCCTTTCCTCCCTCGCTCCCTCCCACTCGCCCCGAAGCTGCAGCGCTCCCTTTGTCGTCCGCCCTCATCCAGTCCGGCCGCGGGGATCAAGGATGCGACGTTGAGACTTTGATACTTGCTCTCCGAGGAGCGTGCCTATATAGCTAATATAATATGTATATCCCTGCACCCCCTATATCCTTGCTTCGTTACTTCGCTCGCTCCAGGTGATGCTTGCTTGGCGCGCTTTTACCCTCTCAAAGATGGATGGCAAAGGATTTTTGATCGATACCCTTGGTTCTAATTAAGGCACAATGAAGGCCGCGTACGTGTGGAAGGCAGGGCGAAAAGAATAAGGCGAGCGAAGAAGAACCTGCAGCATCGCAGCGTTGAAATACCAAGAGCAATTTCAGATTCCGCGGTCATAAGAATCTGGCCTAAATGTAAATGTTGCTATTCGCTATTTTCATCCCAACGACTCATCCGTATACTGCTACTATTCGTTTTATTGCCTCGGAACGTTTTCCCGCAATTTCGTCTCGTCTCGTTTCCCGTCACTGAAGCAGAATCATCGGAGATAGACAACGCATACACGGACGCACGCACGCACACGCACACACATCGGGAAAGGTAATGAGACTGCGCTGTACCTTTTTCCGGCCCCCTGAGCGCTTGGAATGCGCGCGGATTTACGATTTTGCGAGAAACGCATCGCCATGATATTTACGCAAAATTGCCCGTCACCTATCGAGGGCCCCGAATAATTTTCATAATCGCCGTTATCGTTCCGTGGCTCTTTGCGGCAATCACCTCCGGGGCCCCGCCGTCACTCGCTTCGAAACAAATAATAATATTGTGAAAATCACGAGATGACCTCGTCACGGCGACGGCGAGCGGATCACGCGGCAGAAAAGCATCCTGCAGCCAACGGCAGTCGTGTCAAGCCCCCGGGGGATCTGACGTAATCGAGCTGCTCGAGGCTTCGAGCGAACCAACACACGGAGTACAGGCCGAAGCAGCCATCCAGCCAGCAGATCACAGATTAAACAACACTCGAGTCCTCCTCGATAATTACCCAGGCCAGGTAATTGCCGCAATCCGGGAACGGCACGCAGTTACCACCACGATAATTCAGGGAATGGTGATTCCGACTCAGATTGCGGAGGCACAAGTTACGTTACGTGGGCCAAGTGTTCCGCCGAAGTTGGAATTGGTTTGGTTCGGGGGGGGGGGGGGGGGAGAGAAATTATTTCTCCTCCTTCCCTCCCCGACGATACTACGGTACGAAACAACAATATTATATTTTAATGGTCAACCCGGTACCAAAAACTTTCGTTTTCGCATGGCACTTTTCCATCGCGTTACACCCGCGCGCCAAAGATTTCCCAACCCACTTTGGCATTAAAAGTTGTTGTTTTTCAATTTTCGTTGAATTTTACCATTTTGGGAATAACGTGCCGTGGTGT
>JABFQM010001438.1:0-21298 GCA_022816865.1 Zelostemma sp. ZL-2020
ACTGTATATAGCTATATTTTAATGAGAAATATTCAAATGAATTAAATAAAAAGAAGGGTAATAAAGAAAGTAATATAGAGAAAGTGTATAAAAAGACAATATGATGAGTATGCTTTGTTTTTGTTGGCGCTCTGCTGATGAATTGTGGGCAGTGGGTTGTGGATGATGTGGTGAGGGGGGGGGGGTGGTGTGGGGATGGAGTGTTTGTTTTGTGTGGGGGGGGGGTTTAAGTATAGTAGCCCTTGGGAAAAGTGGCTATTCAGATTCTTGTTTGGTGTTTGACGAAGCTAAAAATGCATTGTTCCTCTTTTGCCAAGGGATTTTTTTCGCAAGGGTGGCCACTTTGCATTCAACTTCTACGTCCGACAAAGAATGCTGAAATTCACGCGATTGTATTGGAAATTTGGCATTTCCGACTTCAACAAATCTCGTAATTATGCCGTTATTCTTTGTCAGCGCGACGGTAATATAATACAAGGTACAACAGTGGATCGCAATAGGAATAAAGTTGGACTAAAAAAATAAATGTTCTGTCGACAATGAGGAAAAGTCCGGATCCATAATAAACGCAGCTGAAATCACTGCAGCTGAATTTGCGTATGAAATATCTGTAGGGAGAAAAAGTATGTCATATAAAAGTAGCAATACGTATTACTGATATTTTTGTATTCGATCAACAACAATCTTTGCCCCCGGGTCAAACGTTGCAGCGACTGACAATTGATTTCTTGCGCGAAAGCGATAGGTAAAATATCGGGGACGATAAGCACCAATCTCGTGAAACGTCGAGCGCTGCTCGGTTTGACGCGTCAACAATCATATTAATCAGCAATATTAATTGTCCGATATTCTAGGCTGCTAGATTGCAATATAAATCTAGAGAAATTCAACGAGGTATAATAAGCGCTATTCCGAGCACTCAGTCGCGAGATATTCTACCCTAGAATTTGGACTACGTGATATTTTGCTAGAATATAGATGCTATTATACCTCTGGTAGCTTCGGGACCCCCCGTAAGAATCCGACTGGCTTTCCTTAAAAGAAAAAATGCGCGAAAACGTGTCCCCCTTGGAAAAGTCGGACTCGGCTTTTATATCCAATTGAATGCTGGGTCATATTGCTCCTTGATTTTGCGGCGATTCGATTACAATCTTAACCTTCTAGAATGGTTCTTCGTTTAACAAGAACAACGATATTACGTGTAATTTTATATTATGCAAATTTTTCGAAAAATCTTTCAACTCCAACAATGAAAATTGTCAACTTTATCAATTCTACTTTTCCTATGTTGTATGCATTAATATAGATTAGGGAAACTCGACTACCGCATGATGCCTTTTATTTTCGCCGTCTTTTCACGCAATTTTTCGGTCGTTATCACTAAATTATCACTTCTTACGAAAACATACATGGAATTCAGGGCAGAATTCTTGAAAAGCAAGTCGCGAAAAAGTTGAAAAGCTTCGTGTGATCCCGGTCCTTGAGTTATTCTTATAGTTCGCTTAATTCAACAACTTTCTTCGTCGATTTACTATCAACTATACACGCGAGTAAAAACTAATTTCTTTCCAAATTAATTACACAAATTTGCAAGCTTCGTATACTACATTTCTTACGAGAAACACAGGCAAAGGTATATAAAAGTCTTTTTGAAGATACGTTGATTATCAAAATCTCAACAACTTGTACACATTAAAAAATCGCTTTAGAAACGAAAATGAAAAAATCACGGTTCAAGTATTACAAACGTTGTTACAAAAAAGTTTTACAAATTCGACGACACTGAATTATCAATTTTTTTTTCATCGTTTTTTTTTTTCATTCAAATGAACTTTTAATATTACAACACACGGATTAAAGATTCGCGACAAAATTTCCGTACAAATTGGAAGAATACAGCATTTAGAGCGCTGTAATTTTGAGCAGCTTCAGAAGAAAACGGAAACAAATCACTACCTCGATCACACGACTTCGTTATCTTAGTTTTCTTTACAATCACTGAAAAATGACTTTATAATTACAATTAATAAACTGACGTCTAAAATCGATATATTACATCGAGAATTCTCTTCGATAAATGAAAAAGGAGTATTGTACTCGGGTTGCTTCCGCGTCTCGGGCGTTTTTTGTAAAAACAACCGCAGCCACTTTCAGTAGTACTCCGGTCAAACGTCGTCTAATTTCTCCGACACATTTTTCGAGTACCAGCCGCGCTCGCTAATAATTCGCAATACAAAAATTATTTAATCGAATCGACTCGTCTCTTTTCGCTTTATTAGAAAAAGGTAAAAAATCTCCCCTTTAAAAATCCTCGACTCGCGATGTACTCCTTAACAAACGCATTTTTATCTCCTCGCCTTATCTCTCACACACGCTCCTCAGGCACGCACACACGTTCGCCGTGTTCCTTTTTTTTCTCTCTGGCTCTCTTGCCACACTCACTCCGGTGCTCCGCTACGTGAAGAAAGACTGAATGCATACAACTCTAAAAGATTACCTCAAAACGTTTATTTGCAAAAAACGCCTAACTATGGGTACATGCGAAAAAACACCTAACAATACGAAAAAACAGGTATCCGTTCTCTTGCTTCTCACTTTCTCCATTCTACGCGCTACAGACGTCGGTCACATGTGTTTTTCCTTTCATTTGCCAATACTTTTTGGTTATTCGAATTTCCGTCGTTGCTTAAAATACCTTTGGAAAATTGTACTAACGATGATAAAGTTTCATGTAAAAAAATAAAAATCATAAATCACGCGAGTCGTCGAGTGCATTGTTTGAATGTTAAAATAATGAACACAAAGTGTAAATAATATTTTTATTGTTTTATTTGTTATTTTCTTGCAAAAAAGAAGGTCAACAATACATCAACAATAATGGAAAATCGACCGACGGTTTCGAGATCCACGTAAGTATGGACGTGTCCAAAAAGTCGCTATTCTGCGTGTCGTGCGAACGCACTCGCGCGTGAGTGTGTCTAGTGTACAAAACGTTCATCTAAGCGTATATAGAAATACATATTAACACTAATAGTGATTATTTAGAAAAAACAGAATGGTACAAAAGACTGTAGGAGCAAATTGGCTAACGAGCGAATATCTTAGCGCACAACGCTAACGCTCGTCGATTGCTTATTCTAAATATTTATATTTAATATATAATTTTTTTCTCAATATGTCAATACGACGCTATCGCTAAGAATAATCAATAAATCAGGTTCCGACCCCTCGCGGCTCGTGTTAATTTATGTTGTACGATCGATTATAAAATTTTCTTTCTACACTCTTTGTGTCCACTCTTCACGCGCTCGAAATTCCGACTCGACAAATGTACACACGTTAGAAAAACAGAGAAATCGTTAGTCTCGATGTCTGCAGAAGCCAGTCGTACGTGCATCTTTTGACGCGAATCAACGTGAATGCGTATACGTAATGAATGAAAGAAGTAAAAAAAACGACCAAAACGAACACTGCAACATTTTTACAACACTCCAAAAAACATACCGTTTGTCACTAAAAAAAAAAAAAAACCACACGAAAATTCATCCTTTTTTTTCTCGCAAGACCCCTTTTACCTCTCTATTTTTTTTCTTAATTTTCAACTTATGCCCTACGACGATCCCTCCCCGAACGTCTTTATACTTTTAAAGGAAAAAAAAAGACACGAAAAGAACTTATAGGAACCAGGGAGTATGGACGAGACTGAACTCGCAACGAAAAATTATGCGACAGTTTCGGAATTTTTAGCCACAATTTCCTTCCGGAATCGTCCATAAATTCCTTCATTCCTTAAAATTGCACTATTCCCAGCTCCTATGTGAAACCTTAACTCTTACTATACTTTACGTCCCTACAATTTCAAACAAGACTCGCCCCATCGATTCCCAAGTTTTTCGCCACATCGCAACTGAACGCACACGTATTGTTTTTTTTTAGCCGTCGAGACACACGACTCTTCTTTTCGCGTATGAAAATTTCTTGCTAAACTTCAATCTCGCGTCATACGTGTGCGGCGTGTGTGTATGTCGGGTCAATTCGTAATATTGCGCCCAAGCGTGTGGTGGAGTGACAAATTTCTTTTCCTTTTGATTTTGTAACGAGCGTGTATGTACGTAATCGTGTGTCTCTTTGGTACATGGAGATCTCTACAAATAAATGACGCAGTGAATACAAATGGCCGAGGAAAAGAATATGGATAAGTCGTTTCCCATCTAGAGAAAGAAGAAATAAAATACTTTGCCAGTGAAAAAAACGAAAGCGTTCGATCCATATTCAAAGTTTCCTCGCGCAGTCGCATGAGTTAAAAAAAACCGTAATAAAAATATGAATTAAAGATAATAGTATCGATCCGCAGCATCAGGCATTACAAAACTAAAAAATAGCGTTCGAAGGAACGGAGTTTTGTAAACGTGTCTGCATATAAAAATAAAAAATAAAACAAACAAAAATAAAAAAATCTCGATTCACGAAATAAACGATATTTGTTAGTATAAAACGCTAAAAATGTACCACTAATTAGGATAGTAATTACGGTTATTTGCTATTTATACACGGTAATAAAGTTATATAAAAAAATAAAAAACATTTTTATCTAGCTCGGAAAACTTTTCCTTTAAAATAAACAATAGTTATATAGGAAGTACGCACATACACGCGCGTATCATCACAAATTTGACTTTCTGGCTCGTTACTTATTGCCACTTTTTTCGTGCCCACGTGACCCCTCAACTTGCCATGCCGAGTACGTAACCCACGCATCGAATAAATAAATTAATAATCATCAAAATATACGACTATTTTATCAATTATTTCCAACGCTATTTACGGGCACGGCGAAAAAGGCCAAAAAGTAAATCCCTAGAAAAAGCCGATATCCGGGGGATAGTATGTGAAATGGAAAAAAAAAACAGTTGTGCTTCTGTGCCGTGTACTCGGCCCCGACGACGTTTCATAATCCTGTCCACACTCATTTCCCGTGTCCTCCCTTTTGTATTGTCATCCTACTCTTTTTCTCTTTCTCTCTCGCTCTCTCTCTCTCTTGCACACGCACATCACTCCCTCTCACTCTGAACTAATCGTAAGATATTTAGACAAGAATATAACAGCGGTATAAAAAACTTTTCAACACTGAAAAATACAAATCTATCGTAAATGACTACAATTGTTACTCTTTTTTTTCTTCTCTCGTCCCTCATTACTTCGCGTGTACATAAAACATGTTTGTTTTACCGTTTTTTGCCCTTAATTACACATTCAATAAATCGAACGACAGAGTTCGGTTGAAACACGACAACTTATTTTATAACGTCGCCGTTAAGATTATCATTATTATCATTGTTATTCAACATTGTATTATTCATGCGTGTCTGTGTGTGTGTGTGTGGGTATGTGTGTTTCCGTGTCTCGTGTCTGTGATTCTAATATTGGCTTCAGATCCTCAGGTTTTTCGTCTATGGTTTTTTTTACTATAGAATATTGCAACTGTTGAGGCGTATGGCTAAAGCCCGCAAAGAGTTATTTCAAAAATTCATTTTTCAACGCTCATTCCACGATCGAGAAAAAAGTCGTCGAATTGTCTTTTGAATCACAGATTTTTGCCGGGAATGAAAACCGACAAAGAAACGATCGAGTCGCGAGAATTGATTGGAAGCGGAGCTTGGTAAAATGAATTTTTTCGAACGGTGCTGCTTCTCTCTCGATTTCTTGGAGCGAGATCCCCGAGCCTGAAAAGAGTGAATTTGATCACTCTTATGAAATGGAAAAATTCACTGTTATCAGATCGAGGCGAGAATCTGACCTCGGAGAAATGGAGAGAGAGAGAGAGTCGATGTATTAGTACCTATATAATTTGTATATGCATACATCTTTCCTGCCCGGACTGTCGAGATATACTAAATACTTGAATTCATTATATGTACGTACATATATATAGTGGCATGAGTTATTTTTGTTATCACTGTTTATTCTTAACTGGTAGATTCTTGTGTTATTGTGTTTTCCGCCAGCTTTTGATCGCGACGTTTCGAAGGATCTCTAACGTTATATCGTTAAGGACAAACGCGAACACGAATGTTTATTGATCAAAAGTTTATAACATCGTCGTCGGCAAATTATTGGGATCGGGCGCCTCGGTTTTCACGCGCGATCCCAATCGTTCATTGCGTTTAGCAAAATTCAATAGAACTGAAATATCGGCCCCGCTTTTTCCACGTTTTTGGTTTTCGTACAAAAATAAATAAAAAAGATCACTAGCGTTTTGGTACAAAAAAATATATAATCTCTTACAAAAATGTATAGATTCTTATAAAAATCAGCATTTGATATACACATCAGCGTCTGAAAGTCACTTTCGTGATAGAGAAATCCTATTTCGTTGCCGAAAAAATCGCATTTTGTCATTGTATCTTTCTTTTTTAGAAAAGCGACGTAGAAAAACCGAACGTTGCACTTTATTAAGATGTAAAAAATATGTTATTCAAGCATCGACTGTGCCAATCACGTTTGTAATCGCAAGACTCTAAAATCTACGGCTTAGAGTTTCGAAAAATTGTCCCTAATAGTACAACAAAGTACGACTGCATTACATCTTCAAAGTTTGAGTGTGGGTGTGTTTCATGTGGGTTTCTGTACGTGTACACGTGTAAGGAGAGTAATAGAACCGGTATTCGCGATCGATCCGGTGCTCATCATATTAAAAATTAGAAAAATTTTACTAGAAAAATCCAGTCATCGGTCCATGTCAAAGTCGCGGTCGGGTATCGAATATATACAGTAATATTTTTGCAGGACGATCTACTTGTCATGATAAACCGCGACGAGTCCCGATCCCGCTTCCACCCCGTGAAATTCGCACGATTTTACAACCAAACTTTTTTTTTTTTAAAGTACTACAAATTTCAAACAATAAATATATTTACAATATTCATTTAATTTAATCATTCCCTTATGATTGTCAAATTCATTTGCGTTCGATGTTTCATACTCGACTTTATTCAAATGAGTTTTATATTTACACTCGAAAAAACCGATTTTTCTAGCTCCGACAAAATCTTTTTTTCGGCGCGTCTTGTATGCTTTCTTTTTTCCAAAATGTGCTCCGTGGAAGGAGTCACGGAATTCGTACGAGGCCGTCACGATAATCGGATCATCCGCGATGCACGTTTATTTATTTATTCATCTATAGATATTGATAGATAGATAATTGATTTAGATAAATTGGTACCTAGGTAAAGTTTTATCTACCGTTATATCCATCGAGTGGCGTATATCGTACGCGCGCGTCAACGATTATGCATGCACTTTTTTTTTCCACTGGCGAGACAAACTCACGTCGAAATACATCGACGTCATTTTTTTTTTACCTTTGCGCTCCGCCACCGAATCGTTACACTTGTACGACAAACTTTATTATATATTATTATCATTATTCATTATATTTATTATTGTTATTATTATTATTATTACAATTATCATGATTAATATTAACTGTTTTTTTTTTTCGAAAAAACCTTTTCAAAACTAAGAACGATTTTTATGTGTACTTTTTTGAGAATTTTTCTAGAATTTTCAGTGGCGCGGCGGTCTGCCGGAATTATTATATCTTTTTCGTGCCGAAACCATTTGCCTAACTCGTTCATCACGCGGCTCATTTACGATACAATTTTTCGTCGCGACTCGCATCGTAATTACACTAGCTAATGCTCGTTTGACTATTCGCGTCCCGGCGATCCCGCGCGTTCGAAAGAATCAATCGCGTCGAGCCCAAGGACCGTTGCTTCGTATATTCATTCTCTTTTTTTTCGGGGGTTTTAATGTTCGTCCGATTCTCTTATCTTCGCGAATTCCACGTACGAGAGAAACGGGGATACGCGCGGTGCACGGAGCGCGCCAAAACCATCGTGGATTTGTACCAATTTTCGCAAAGAGAAACGAATGCCGACGATTTCGGCCGCGATTGCCGTTGAGCCTCGCGCGACCCGCCGTGCAAACACCAGAGATAGAATCTTATTTTTCTCCTAATTCGACGACCTCCCGATGGGGACGATCTTCGTTTTCCGTTATGCGGTATCTAAGCGCCACCAAACGCTACGGTGGCGATTTATATACAAAAAGGAGACCAAAAAAATAAAGATATTTATCGTATATATTATGTGTGTTCGTGTGTCGTGTCTTTTATATATATATAATATTTCAATGTTTTCTCATCTTTATCTCACTTATGACGCGTCCCTAGTTCACGCGCGCGAAATTGCAGGGGTGCGTAGGTGTGGGTGTGAACTCTGTGTTTCGCGTTACATCTCCTGCCGTACGAACCTTCCGCGTGTTCTTTCTTCGTTTCTCCGTATTAATTATGAATTGAACTACGCGAATGCATTTAGTTTGATTATATACACCGAGAGAAGAAATTGTGCTTAAGAGCGCGGACTCAAACGCTGGTAGCAGGGCCAAGGTAGCAATGGGGGATTCTATAACGTTTATATACTTATATAAAAGGGGATCTACCTTTCGAACGTTGCTCACATTTTCTCGTCTTTATCCGTCTTCGCGTTACTTTCGCGTTCAACGATTCGATAATGCTCTTCTCTTTTTTCTTTGTTTTCTTCCTTTTCTTATTTGGTAAGCTTGCTTTCGAGAGAAAGATGCGACAACTGCGACGCGTATGTATCTGCCTCGAGAAATGCGGAATAGCGTGTTTTTCGAACAAACATTTTGGGTTCAGTAAAAACAAAAAAGTTTCGTAAACAAATGAAAAGATACGATACCATATTATGATCCTGAATTTTAATAACAAACACACCACATAGCGTTAATGAAAAATCATAATTTGTCATTCACGAGAAACTTAAATTTAAAAAATAGTTTAAATATTGCAAAAAATTCAGTGACTGCTTTTCGTACAAATATCAATGAGAATTTTACAAGGCGGTATCATTTTGTAAACGATTCCGAATCGATTAGTCGATTTATACAAAATAATATTCATATCGGTACCTTGTACTGTAACGTTAATGTACAATCGTAAAATAATTCTCCTCGCAATGGTTAAATGATAATAAATCACAATATAAAACAGTCGATGTGAAAGTGTCACTCAGCAAAGCGTAAGCGCCGAAAGTCGATTAATATTCGATAAAATAATTTACAAATTTCATGTGTGACTTTCTCGAGATGTTCCACTCGAGCGTTTCCCGAGGAGAAATTGCCTAGAAACGTAAAAAAATAGGGTGAGAAAGAAACGTATCAAAAATGAAAAGTTTTACGACGACGCGGGTTTGTTTTTCGTGCTCCCGCAATCGTCACATTATCACTAAAAAGATCTATCTACTCGAGAATTTCCTTAATCCGTGCTTTTTACACGTAACAATTAACAAGTACAATCGCATCAATATAAAAAGAACTTTCGAATTGCATCAACTATTTTTCTTTTTCTTCTTAGTTCAAAGAAAAAAATTATCGCGCATCAACGTCCAAAAATGACCGGTCGAGCCTCGATATTTGCAACACCGCGAAATAGCGCTTCGCGAACGTTTTGGCGAGTTCGGCAAAAAATCGATCAAACGGAGGGGAAAAAACGAGAAAATTGTCCTCGCCTTTCTCTTCCGGCTTCGACAGGCGGAAGAGAAGAGGCTCACATTTCCCATCGGCCCTTTGTTATAAAGATCCTTAAGAGCTAGAGACTGTGATACAGATAACTGTCCTAATACACAGCGGTAAAGCGTGGATTTTCCATTTAATCGATTATTAACATTCAGGGGGCGCACGGTGCTGCGCGTATTATCGTTATTTTTTTATCATTCACGGAATTCGGTCTCGTTCGATTCGCCAAATTAAAGGATCATCGCGATTTTTAACGGCTCGTAAATGTAAAAAAATACGCTCGACTGAATTACATCGCAAGAGTTGCGTCGCACATTTCCTTGATCGCGCCGCCAATCCGAGTCCGAGTTCCGTCAATTTTTACATTTACTATTACTCTTCCCCTCACTTCCGTCCACGCCTAAAAAATTTTTGGAAAATAAATTGCAGGGATCGCGCGAGCTCGAAAAAATTATCCAACCCAGAGAGTAAGATGTCAAACGAATCGTCCAATTTTATGATAGGAAGGTAATTCGAGGAGCGCGCGATCCGCGCAATTCATTCGGAATACAACGTTCCGTTCCGTTATTTTGCCTAGCGTCGCGTCACACAGCGACGTTTCTCCGTCCCGTATCCTTTGTCCGGCCTCGTAAAAAAATGTCTAAACGGCCGGACCCGGGAGGACGGAAATTAAAGAAAGAAACAAAAAGAAACGCAACGGCAACGTTCGAGCCTCTTTCAATCGAACGAATTCAAAATATAAAAAAACAAACGAAAAATACAAGACGTCGCAAGTGTTTCGGTATAAAAAATTGCTACGCGATTTCTACTAACGCCTCGTGAACAACTCGACGTCTTCATTCCTCTTCTTCGTCCTCTTCCTCTTCTGTAATTCACGTTTCTTCGGCCAGCGTGTCGATTCACCTTTTCAGGATGTTGATAAAGCAATTTTGTAGTTGTAACGGCATCGGAGCGGTTTTAGCGTTGATCGGGGTAATAGTAGTACTGGTAATAGTTATAGTTTATAGTAATGTTGGTGTAGTAGTAATAGTAGCAATGGTAATAGTAATAATAGTAGTGCTCGTGATAGTAGGTAATAGTAGTGAAAGTTGGTAGGTGGTGTTTGTAATCGAGGAGGATTTAAAATATGAGAAGAGGCTTCGGTCATTGTTGAAGTTGAGGTTAATTAGCTAGGGTCGCGAGATAAAATTAGGAGGGTTGTAGTTGGGGTTAACACCAGCGGAAAGGCACGGTACGTGGCCTGTCCGCACCCTCCTTCACCAGCGGCTTGTGGAACTCCCGGCCTGGCCGAGAGTGGATCGTTGCCCAGCAATGTTCGCAATAGTACTGCACAGAAAAACATTTCATTCGTTATACAATTGTCCATCAACCTATTACATTTTTTCATACGCTTCCAAGTCGAATGCTCGTCCGCGTTTTATCACCAAAAAAATAGCAAACTAGATCGCAATGTCAAGTAATTAATTGCATTAACCTTGATACATATACAAGCGCGTTATATAAATCGAGCATTTTTACCCAATAAATATTGTCGCATTAAACGATGATAAAATCGAAGCCGATTGAGATAAACGGCACTGGACTTTCTAGAGATTACATAAACTTTCTCCAGTTCCGGAGTGGACTAGAAATGATCGTGCCGCAGCTTCACGGCTAACTCGATCGGGATTTGAGAAATGTATCGTCGGTTGTGTAACGAAAGATTAATATGCTAATCAATTCGGATACCTGGAGGCAGGTAACGTTGGCGCAAAAGAAGGGAGCAAATTTGCCACCGCAACGCTGGCCTTGACACTCATCGCACATCTGGTCGTCCAGAACGTAAGGCTTGACCTCGACCTGTCGATTGAATTTCACGATCAGACACGACAACGATTAAACGTTAATTTCTTACAATTGCTTTGTTTGTCAAATAGCATTTTCCAATTTACCCTTTTGTCGATGTCGCCGTGTTGCAACTGGACGAATCTCGCGGAGATGGCGGCGATGTAACTCTGCTGATTACTGAAGGCGACCCTCCCGGCTCCTTTAGGGTACTTGAGTTCCGGATCGGTATCAATACCCGCGTAGCAGACGCCTCCGTACAACCGGTCCATGATCATGGCCAGCTCAACGGCCTTCAGGGGCCGCGGTACGCCACCGACAAAGACTGTTTTTCGAGGATCGAGCGGCATGGACGCATCGAGGACAAAGTCCGCGTCGCTCAGCCGCCAAGGTCGTATCTGTACCGGCTTGTCCTTGATCGTGGGCGAGCTCACGCACAGGTAAAGCTTGTCGTCGTCTTGAATACACGCATCGATCAATTGCTGCACTGAACCTTCGTCCTGCAAAATTCATTTCTCCCATTATTTCTCCTTTCCTTTTCGAAAGACATTATTTACGAGCGACGTTCTTACCTGAAACAACAGGAAAGCGTATCCTTTCGGTGGAAAATATGACTTGCTTTCAGCCTTGTGAGGCCAGTCCACTACGAGAGGCCCGAATCTTCGAAAACTTGCTGTGATTTCATCTGAAAGGCATTTAAACGATTAAGAGCATTGTCCTTGGAAAGGCATTTTCATTGGGCTCGTTTTGAATTATTAAAAGACGAACCTTCGTCGATATCGGGAGGCAGCCCACCGACGAAGACTTTCCTGGAGAATCGTTCGCCGGTTTCGCTGCCTTGACTGTGAGGACTGCTACGACTAGGTGATGCGAGAGGCGCGTTCTGCGGAGCAGCCATTCCCCCGCCGACGCCGACTCCCACGCCGACGCCATCGAGCTGGCCCGTTCCGCTTGTGTCTTCTAACAGGTTGCCGCCCTGGTCGTCTAGGCTGGGAAAGAACGGCGATTTGCCTGCAATTTCGAAAAAGCCAGAATTAAAAAATTTTTCAGATATCTGCATTATCGACGAAATGCATTCATATTATTTTCGACGATTTTTCATGGGAATGCGTGATAAATATACAATCCGAGAAGATTTGTATCGGAACGCAAAGGAAACTTGAAAGATTTCGTTCGGCACACATAACCTTACTTTTTTTCACCGCGTCAATGAACATTTGACAGTCGCGGGAATTCTTCTCGGGCATCGATACTGAATCGATCATCGAACTACGTTTCCTTAATTTTTAGTAGTTTTGGAATATTTACCTCTCAAAATCGGACTTTCCACGTAATATACCGTACTTGGTGTTAAAAACATGAAAAATCAATTTTCGGTACGCGGCAATATAACCTACAAATTTTCTTTACCGGTCACGAATAAAGCCGCGAATAAATTTCGAAAGAATCGTCCGAATCACCAAATGAACGAGACCGACTCGGCGGCGCTCGCAGTCGCGACTAGGATTTTCTAAAAATAGCGCCTACGAATGGCAGCTGAAAAGCGTTTAAAGGAAAAGCGAAGTCTCATCGTTCGTCGAAAACGAGATCGAAATCGTAGACTCGCCGGAACAAATCAGCTGGCAAAAACACTCACTCAAGCGCTTCCTGATGGGGAAACTGGCTCTTCTCACGAAAGTTGCCATTGTATTCGAATAGCCCGTCGCTTATTGTTTTTCGGGACCGTGATTAATCGATAATTAGCGCTTACAATATTTAACTAAATGAAAGCGAACTGAGCGTTTTCCTCCTTGCTTGCAAAAACAAAAAACTATCGATCTTCTTACTTTTCGATGCGCAATTTGATTATTTAAACAAATGACTCCCGGGAGCATCAAAAAATCGAAAAATTTTGCGAATTCTGGAAACTTGACCTTGAGTCGGTTTACACGGTCGACTATTTTAAGCGACGATTAGACGATGTCAAAATGCTTCAAACGTTGCATTCCTCTCATTTTATTTTCAGAATTTTTCCGAAAATTTCACTAATCTTGGGAGTTTGTTTACGATCGATTCTGGGAAATGCGCGAAAGTACGTTCGCACTCGCTTATAAGTAAAATGCGATTTATAATAATAAGAAATGTTTTATGTTATTAAATTGAATAAACTCTATTGAGAATTCCTCCATTTCCCGGAAAAATTACTCGACTCAATTTTACGACGGATTTTGTACAATCTTTGTCTTTTGACATGAAACATCGCACATGCTTCAATAATTATTATCACTTTGAAGAACACATTATTTCCATGTTACTGTATACTTTCAGAAATGTAAACGAATAAATGCGAAGTAAAAATGCCACTTAAGACTTTTTGAAAACAAATAATCATTTTATAATTGAAGGTCACCCGAGTTCATTTTTCAAAATTTAAAGTCTTCTTAAATATTTCTTTAAACAGTTTTTAATTATGCTCGACCAAAACGGTCGTCTAAACAAATTTAAAATAGTTTTAAAATGTTAGAAATTAGTTTAATTGGAACAACCCAATTAATTCAACAAAAACGAATTTCGTTTTTTCGGAAATACTCAGGAAATACCAATTTTTTTGTAGAGAACGGAATTTGCACTCAATTTCAAATTTACTGGAAAAACCATTAACCTTCAACTTTTTTTTCCTTGCAATTTATTGTTAACGCGCGCAATGACATTTTTACATGTACAAAACTACAAAGTGAATTATTTTTGTCGTGAAACCAAAGAATTATTGAACACAAAATAACTTTACACTACGATTCTCATCTTTAATTGCCACTTTTATCGAGAGGATGAGGTTCAATAAACTACATCGATTAATTTTGCCCCCAATTGAAAATAAATATAAACAAAATTTCCGTGAATCTTTCAAAGTACGCCTTTTTTTATGTATCGAGAGAATTGGCCATTTCAGAGAAGAATCCCGCTTATTTCCTGGTAAACATTTTTCCAGCGAATCCTTTCTCGCGTGATTTCTAGCACGGGAAGTTGTCGGTGCTGAAAAACTTGAGCAATAATTCGCTTGGCAGTTCGAGGATTTCTGCGCTCGCATCTCGTGACGGGTTTTCAGCGAACGTCGAAAGTATCGCCTCACGTGACCACGAGGAGAACAACTCGCAACCTCTAATCTCCGCTCTGCTATCTTCCTTTTCCTTATTGTCCGTAGATTTATCTTCGCTGCTTTTGTGAAGTATCACATTCGTGTCACGTGCGTTTTCGCATTAGGAAACTTTTCGCTCCTTTTTTCTCTCTATTTCTCTCCGAAATCTCTCAATAAACTAATCGAGGAACAACAAACAAAAACAAGTTCAAAAAACGAGGTTCACGCGATGACGAATTTTCAGTCCCGAAATAAATAATGAATGAATAACTTTTTAACATAATTTAGATAATTGAGACGGAGTATATTAATGGCTTTTGAATGTTCAACTGCGGAGATTAATCATCGCTGATTAAGATAACTTTTGACTCGGAAAGATAGTTCCGAAAGTTGGCCAAGTGAATCCTCGGACAAAAAAACAAGAGAAATAGCCGATCAATATCACAGGTATAGAGTTGGGAAGCTAAGTCCGCCTCCGTTTTTTTCCCTATTTCGACTTTACTCCTTGAAAACGAAGGGAAATTTGAAAATCCCTCAAAATTGCTACGTTTTACCGGCTCAAGATAAAAAAAGCCAAGAGAAACTTATCGACTTAATTAAAAGGAAAGAAAAGAGAACAAAAAGAGCGACGCTCAATCAACGTCCCGATTGAGTCGCCGGCGTAATTTATTGGAAACGTGCGAAGGATTCGTTGGGGATGACCTGCGGGATTCCAAAGAACTTTGGTTTTGCGCCATAGCAAGGACCGAAAACGGAACCTCGGCGGTCTTCAGGAAATCGCGCGAGCTGCACGTCAACGTCGTCGCCGATCTCGGCGAAATTAATGGATGGCAGAAAAGCCGTGCCCGGGAAGGAGAGGGTGAAATAAATCGTTCTCCAGGAGCCGTTCTACGTGATCCGACGAACAATGTAAGCGAACCACGAACGTGCACCCCGAAGCACCCGCTTGAGGAATACCATTATGAGCTGAATTTACAGTATTGTTTGTTTCAGACAATGGGACATTAAGTTTTTTTGTGAAATATTAAAATGAAATCTTCGAAAAAAATTTATTTTATGAGCTTTTATGTACATTTTTGATACACCGGGAACTTGTTTGCAATGCGGGCAAATATTTTTACATGCTGCAGTGAACAACGTTGTCGTTGTGAAGTAAACCCGAGAAAAATGCGGAAAAAGGTGTTTCTTTTAAAGAATTTTGAAAAAAATTATTTTCCATTGAATCGAAATAAAAAGCACTTTCGAGGTTTCTGAAGTAAAAATGTCAATAAATTTATTGTTTAAAAATAGGTATTAATCTTCAACAAATTTAATACCAAAAAAAGATCTGCTAAAGTGTTTTTAAATTCATTTATCAATAATAATTCAAAGAAGTTATTATTTTAAATGCTGAGATAAGCATTTGAACTGAAAAAACTGATTCTAGTGTCTCGTCATTTAATAATAATCAACTTCTTACAATGTACTACGTTTTTACCGTCTTTTCAATACAAAATAGTACCTTGATCTTTTAAAACATTTTTAATCAAAGAATAAAAATGAAATTGAAAATAGAAACTAAACAATAAAGTAATATGAAAGAGAGATTTAATCACTACAGATAAAACGAGAATACAAAATTTTAGATAGTAACTCAAGTTACAAATTAGAAGCTGATCAATTTTGCTTTTTAAAATGATAAAAGTTGAGTAAATATAAAATCAAAAACCCTGAAAACCCCCTTTTTTCTCAGTAT
This sequence comes from Zelostemma sp. ZL-2020, assembly GCA_022816865.1. Classification (NCBI taxonomy): domain Eukaryota; kingdom Metazoa; phylum Arthropoda; class Insecta; order Hymenoptera; family Platygastridae; genus Zelostemma; species Zelostemma sp. ZL-2020. The sequence continues at coordinate 16,272 of JABFQM010001438.1, forward strand.
TGATGTACTCAGTTTTTTAAAAATATTTAAAAATTCGTAAAATACCAATTTATCCAAAAAGAAGGAAATGAACTCAAAAATAAATTGTTCTTTCGTAGAATTGTGGTTCATTCGAAAAATTTTCCGTAATGTTGCCTTATCTGTCACCTACATTTCGTAATAAATTATACAATCTCTTCGATGTGTTTGATTGGCGATAAAAATATTATTATTGAAGATGTAAAATATCATATTTGACTGACTGATAAAAAACAATTGCTGTATTTTCTGGATTTATCAAAGACTGTTTGAACCATTTTGCTTCTCCCAACTGTAATTCCATAAACAATGAATAATTTGTCATAAACTGGATAAATTGTAAACAATTTTCAGTAGAAAAGAAGAAGAAACTTTGTTCCAACATGAATTAGAACTAAAAAGTCACTTGTGTGAAAGTCAAGTTATGAAATAGTAAAATTTCAAAAGTGATCTGAACGAAATGAGATTGATTTTGTGACATTGCAATATTCATAAAAAATGCATACTTTTCCTTAATCATTTCGAACTGTCAATCTCTTTTCGTGTTCTGTGTGTTAAATAATAAAAATCTAAAACACTCAAAGAATATTTCCACACAGTCTTCTGGTATTTGACAACTTATAATTCATAATATTTCAACAAAAACAACAACCTCCCCAAACTATGTTTTTTCGAAAACGAAAGTTTTGACAAACTGAAAAACACAAGGTATTCAACCCCGGTAATTTGTGCATTCCTGAAATAGTTCGAATCGCTGAAAAAGTTCGAATCCGAAAATACCAACGAGGGTAAAAGTAGGCAAAGTACAATAATACTACGATGAATCACTCACATCCGTCCGAATATTCTCACTGACCCATATATTACAAAGACGTAATAGATTTATCGAGTTCGACAGCTCCAAGTAGTGCATCGTTTCCAGGAACGTCGTATCGGGATATCAGTCTCACGTCCTAAAGGGATTTCGGTAACGATCGCAGTTATACACTGTGAATAATGCACCCGACGTATTTTCATTTGTTATCTTTTGCGCAAGGGGGAAAGATAATCGACGAGTAGGTGGGTTTGTACATGATAGTGACAGGGCCGAAACGCTCAGGAAACGGTCCCTCAACGCGAGGGAGAACTAATTTACAGTCAACATTTTTCCAAAGTAAAAGGAAAGAAATTTGCATACATCTTTGGGTATTTTCGTCTGCGCGGGCGATTTTCAATTGCTTCTCTACGATGCTTTCATGGACTGTCATCGTTAGTCACAATTCTCTTCATTAGGTTAACATGGGACGATTAACGAAAATTGAATATGAATAGAGAAATGTATACATAGGATATAACCCTGATTAGAAATGCCGCGGTCTCCCCCTATATTTTTTCTTCCGTCCCCTTGCCAGGACGTTTGGGACAGACGGGACACATGTGCCCGACTACAAGAAGAAGCACATGCTTTTTGGGTGAACGACCTTCCTCTGGCGTAGACATCCCTCAACCAATATTCCCTTACGAAACGATACGAGGGCGCAACCAATACCGGCTCAACTTTCATAAATTTCCTTCGATTGCATCGCTGAAAAAGCTACGTTTCCCACATAACCACTCCATTTAAATTACGCCCTATGCACGGACGGTTCGTTTCCCAAGAAATTTACGAGCGAGGTGAATCATTTTTAAATATCCGCCGAGTTTTTCACAAAACAGCCCACTTTCGATATCGATCAAATGAGATGTGCATGAGAACTTCATCAATCTCTCGAGGAAATGGGGCTTTTTCCTTTGCCGTGACGTTTGATCGTTCGAATGATCCCGTCGATTCATCACGCATCTCTTTCGGACGTGAAAATGCACGCGAGCGACACGAGCTCGAGGATAAAAAAGCAGCTAGAAAGAAGCTACGCACACTACGAGGTGTGGCCTAGCGCGGCCTCTCGGGTTAATTTAAGCCGCGGTACGTCACCGGTCACGCAACTTTTCACGCATTTATTAAAAACGTTCGCTCCCGTGACGATTTTACTCTCGTGCTTACGTAAGAGCCATCTCTCTCTCTTTCCGTTTTCGTTTCTGTGAAAATAACGAATTTATCAGTGTTTTATTAATTTTTTTCATCGATTTTAGAGAGAGAGAAAGTGCACTTTTTCTCTCCTCTTAATGGAATTTAAGTACAAAGTTATAAATAAAAAAAAGGACACGAGAAAATGTCGTCGCGGAATAAATTGTCGATGAACGTTTACGCATTTCTCGGTGGTTTATGGAGTCGACAGGATGGAGAGGAAAAAGTGCGTGCCGTTATAAGGAAGAATAAGTCGACTCTCGGTGATATTGCATTGGTTAACGAGCCTGATCACTGCGCGGGAATCGATTAATTAGGAATAGCCTTTTTTCTACATTAAAGAAAAGCGAACCGTTTCTTCGTTATTGTCCATTTCGTTTCAAGTACGGGACTACATTAACGGTTCTTCGTTTCAATTTAAACATAAAAAAGCGCTGTTAACTTTTCTATAAAAATCCATTTCCGGTTTTCTTAAAGGTCTTTGAGAAGCAAACTTTTCAGCTCGAAAGTGTGACTTTGTTCCCTGATCGTTGACATTAGAAAATCAGGGAAATTACAGCTTAGTATTTGGTTATCTTTTCCCAAAACTTGTTTTCTGTAACCATTTTGAATTAATGCATTGATAACAAGATGTTTTTCCATGCAAATTAAATAATGTTATTGAAATAATATTATTCAAATTCATTTATTATCAAATACAATTATTGGAATAATATTTTCATTTGTAATCTTAATTACTCAGTTACTTGGTGATTTTTCATTAGCATTTTACAAGTTTCATAATTTATCGTTTGCATTACGTGCATCATCTTGTAGATAATTGATAATTATTAAGAAGCGAACAAACAAACATTAAGTACGGCAAGTTTTCCAATTGCACATAAAAATGGCAACAAAAGTCACTTTTCAAAGGCAATTTTATCAACACAATATTGAGATGAATAGCATCATAAAATTGAAACGAAATTATACAAACTTGGCAAGATATATCTAATTATAACGAGATTAATATTTTACTAAAGTAATAAATCACTTATTTTATCGTTAGTATGGCATTTTCGCAACAAAAAATTGTAATAATAAATTGTTTATCCGATGTTTCAATAACTTTCCATCTTTCAAACTAAAAAAAATCGCCGACTTTCCAAGTCTTCCAGATCCTGATTCAATTTCCGATTATTCTGGACATACGAAATGAATCTCTCGATACAAAGCGTCGTTACTAATTAAGAGCCGATATCAAAAGTTTATCAATGAACCAGACGACTCATTAGTAAAGTTCGCTGCTGATGCTGGTCCCTGCAACGATCACGTAAAATACCACGGCCGTCTGCGGGCAACAAGTAATATGAGGAAAGCCGCAATTAAAATGTTACCGCGAATCCAGACGTGACATTTTACCACCCTCGTCTCTCGCGCTCTCTCCTTTTCGCTTTGCCCTTTTCCTTCATATTTCCATCATCTTCACTCCGCACATTTTTTTTTGCAGCGTCGAAATACAACCTTTACCTTTACGAACTCGCGAAATATATCGCACGTCTACGCAGGTAAGAGCAAAAAAAACCTCGCTCGAGAGGGCTGACAATTTTTATAATTGCGAGGCTTATTAAGCAGCACGTATACTTGGAAGTGCGCGCGTCTCAAGAGATTGCTTTTTTCACGCAAAGCTAAGCAATTTAATTTTTATTTCGCTTCGACAAGTTTAAAAATGGATAAAAATTAGAGGAAATTCCGGTCTTTTGAAAGTACGTGATACGCGAAGATTATCACTTGAAAAACTAACTGAACTGAAAAGTCACTTGCCATAGGAAATTTCTCTAAACTTAACGAATGAAATTTCAATTGAATCGGCCATCTTTTTGATCGCCGAGATAAATCATACGCGTCAATTAAATTTAAATGCCGCACGTGCAATTAATGTAATTATATTGGAAGATGATTTACAACCGTAATTAATACAGTTAAGCTCGTTGTTAAGAAAATTTACGACTAAACGTATCATAATTTTTTGTCCGTGGAAAACGTTGAACAATTTATATTTTTGAAAGCAAAATGTAGTAACCTTTTAAGACAATTTAATAGAGTCAAAGAGCCCGAGGAGCTACACGTTTATAGTAAATTTTTTCGTAATCGCAGCCGTGATTATGGAAAGTGTAAACATATCCTTTAAAGTCCCGGCCGCATTAATCTCATGCAAAATATGAAGGTGAAACATTTTCCACAAGTTTTCGCGTCGCGAAATCGAGCCGAGGCCGTTGAGTCATTGTTTTATCTGAGCTGGAAAAAACACGTTTTTTCTTAATTTACAAATCAATTAATTACGAACGGAGACGAAGTTTAATCAGCGCAAAATTTGTTTTGAAGAGTTTCATTGGATTTCGTTATTTGCACGAGTGCTGTTTGTTCTTCCTCGGCACATACGCGAGAGGAAGTAACAAGGAAAATAATTACAACTGCCGTCGCTGCTGTTCATACACAAAACTCTGAGAAATGGCCATATTTGCTCAAGTGTCGAGGTCGAGTCGCGTTTTCATCACAATAAACGCTGGGGAACTATAACTGTATACGTCCATCAATGTACGTAACATCGCATTATGCAACTCGAGTGGTCACACGTGACAACGCACGAATTGACGTTCATATCGATGACCAACGGTCTCGGGGACAATAATATTTGCAAATCATACGAATTTTCCCGATCCCGCAAAGTTTCCTCCAGTTTCCGTTAGTCTCGGTAACGCACAACTTTTTAAAATTATAGACTCTCTTTATTCATTACCCGATGAAAGAAAAATGGGCTCTTGTCGTTCATTTTATTCAATCAACTTGAAGAAGACAATTTGGTCGGTGCAAAATGTCGCAGCTAAACTCGGGTTCGATTGGAGAATGAAACCGCGCTCCGAACTAAATCGAGGCGAGCGTATTCCTGCCTAATATAGGACCCTATTGCGGCAATCGGCCTAGG
>JABFQM010001439.1:0-21285 GCA_022816865.1 Zelostemma sp. ZL-2020
TATTCACAGAAGGTTTCAAATCCTTGTCATTTTGTTCTACTTTTAACAGTCGATAAAAAGTCAACTGAAAGAGTGTTTTGAAAAAATAACAAGCGATTCAAATTAATACTTATCAGATTTTGAGACAGAGATCTATATTTGAGAATATAAAATCAAGCGAGCTTGATAAAGATTAATTCGAGTCGTGTAAAATAAATTAATAAAAGTTAGCAATTATTTGATCGTTGCGGATGGTAATAATTGATATTACGATGACTGAAATAAACTCTATCTCGATTGACATTTATCACTTGTGGGATTCACGAAATCAGGAAATGCACGCTACATTTCTCTGAAATATAAGGCTGCAATCTCTTGAAAATAGATACTTTAAAGTGACTTCAAAAGCGCGCGTTATTATCTTGAACTTAATAATAGCGACTGAAAGTATTCGGTTCCAACAGGTCCCGAAAATTCCCTATATACAAAATGCGCTTTTCTGGTTGCTCGTCGTCATAGATCGTTGTGCCTGCTGCCGAAATAAGTTGCGGAGGAATTACAATAATCACAGATGGTCAAGACTGTAGTCCATGATGGGGTTAAAAACTTTTTGGTGAGAAGCGTTAACTGCTAAAACGTATCCCCAAAGTTGCATCGCGTTTCCACACAGCTTTTGAATCTCTCCGACCTCCTCGAAATCCAAGTCGTTTCGCCAGTGAAAAGGAGCCACTTTCGAGTTTCGAAACGTGCTCGATACGCCACCGACGTCAGCCTTAGTATGAGTATCAAGAAATCTTTTGACGTTATCATGAAAATTCAATCCATAAAATGAGTACAGTCGTTTCGCATATTTATAAGGATCCACTGATAAATCCTCGTATCGTACTATTCTGAAAGAAGAAACAAATTTCATTATTTTATGCTCAATTACGCTTTTTGTCAATCGCTTACTTGAAACTTTTGGGGTATTTTTTGACAAATTTCACAGCCGCGTTGTAGTCGGAAATCATGTCGCTGCACAACAAGCCTGGGTCCGAACAATCTTGTTCGCCAGGGCACCATTCCCGGTGTTTCCTTGACTGGAGAATTCCCCGTGGGTCTCGAATCAGCAGAACAATCCTTACCCCTAAACTGCAAATTACCAACAATGAAAAACATATAAAAACTGCAATTGCAGTTCAGCCGATGCTCACTCTTTTTGTGCTAAAAACTGTTCGGCGAGGCGCAGTCGTAACCGCACGACTTTCATTGATTGAAAGGGAAAAAGTTGACAGAACGGGGACAAAAATTTGGGACTCCAGCAAATGGATTTGTGGGCCCGGCACTGCCTCCATAAGCGCGTGTTGTGACTGAATACCCAACGGTGAGTTTTCCCGTATTTCAAATAGTGATCTGAAAGGAATACAAAGATGAAGGCAAAATGGATGGAGAAAAAAACTCTTTCCTTTTGCTTGATATTTACCCAAATTGGAGTAATCGCATCGGAACATCGACTCTATGTTTCTCAGGGCGATGTCTGACATTGGTGGATTTCTTATTTGAACGATGCCAAAATCCAAAAGAGGTTCGTAGTGGTAAAAGTTGGCTGGATGCGCATTCAAAACGTCGCCGAGGAAAGTACTACCGCTGCGCCAACTGGTCAAAATGACGCTTCTCACTGGTCTACCTCCACGTTCCATTACCAAGTCTTCCAATTTACTAAAATCCAAGGACGACATTAGCATTCCATTCACTTTTTGTCATACAAACAGGCAATTTACCTCGCATTTATACCGTTTCTCCCGCTCTGATATGCATAATTTTCCATCTCGCTTTCGATTATCCTCCTTTGCAATTCGAGAACTTCTTGAATTTCCATAAACGTCACATTATGACCGTTGTTCAATCCTTTCATAAAATTCTGCAGGGACAAAAAAAGTTGCTTGTTATTCCGAACATTTAACGCATGTTTTTTTTTTCAACTCACCGAAAGCATAGGATGCAGGCGATTTTCGAGGTAGTTGTCACGACGTTGATTTAGTACTAAGAAAAAGATGAAAATAGTCGCAAAACCTACAATGGTGTAGAATCTCAACCTTCTGGACATTGCGAGACCTGTGGAAAACCATCAAGTCCTTTATATTCCTCGGCTTCGTCTCAGCGAACAACGATTACAACGTTTTCAAATGGGAAAGAATGGATCGAGGCACGGGAGAATAAAGAACCAACTTTACGCATCACAAGAGTTGCAGTATAGCGTTTATCGGAGGCAGACAATTATTTATGACCGTTGATCGACTGATTGTTTAATTACAAGCGCTGCCGATATTGCGCAAAAAACAATGCGCGATTTGCCATGCTCACATGACGGCGCGATCGACGCTACTGAACTGAAGACAGGAAAAAGCTGCAATGGAGTGATAAACAATTTCTGATAACAGGTTTCGATACTGATTTATGCCCAAGTCTGTCAACATCAAAAATCTTTGTAATCTGTAAGTTTCAGGTGCTCCGTAATGCATTTGTGCGAAAGTAAAAAATATGTTTTTTCAAAAAGTTCCCTTTTATGATGTTCTTCTATTTTCTAGTTTAAAAAGTGGACCGTTAGAAAGATAAGATAAGGAAGGAAATCCTTGCCGCAGTTGTTCGATATTTTGAAATCGTTGATAAATCCACTCACTTTATGGCGTAAGCGAATTGTTGGGCTTGTTCCTTGACTGTTTATTAAAGTTGAGCAATATTCACTATCTAAAAAATGATTACAGCATTAAAAATACAGGTTGATTCATGTTTTATCGAGTAAAAGGACGAACCTTGTTATCATGGCCACAGTTACAATTGCAGTCCAGCAATCCTCGTAGAAATTGCGGTAGAAAAGTGCGTTTCCCTTTCTCATAATTTTACGAATTTGCCATGGAAGACGATAATCGCGGTGTCCCCATTTTCAAACGTTTCTCGTGTATTCGTGTCATCGTTTTTCTTCCTTGAAAATAAAGACGAAAGTCAAAAATTGCTGCTTCGATTTATGAATGAATTTGTTTACCAATCATGTCACTTCCAGGAGCTTACAATCTTCGACAGCTGATTATCAACATTTTTAACAAAAACTAGCGGCTCGTGTCCAACTTTCTCTATTGCGGAATGCGGAATTACCTTCCTCTGCGAATGAACGTACAAATTGTCAATAAAACGTTGCGTAACACAGAGGCCGACGGTAGTTAATCTCGATAAAATATTTACAAATGCATGGCTCATCATTCCTCACGTTTGGAATGCAAAAAATTGCAGATTTCATCGAGCTGTTCAGGCGTTCGCAAAGACACGTATTTGCGTCCTTTTCCAACGCGTTGCTTGAGAGAGAAACGCTCGGCTTCGTGATTATCTTTTTCTTCTGTCACTTGGGAAACGTCAGAACCTCAAAGGGGAGGAGAATATCGACCGAGTTCTACTTTATCGAGATTTTACGTGAAGTCGTTGAAGTCAGTTGGAGTTTAAATGGACATAAATTATTTTCGTGCTCGTCCCTTTTAACAATTAACCTCGCGTTTAATACATTCGTGACATCGCCAATTAAGGTAAAGACACTTATTCCTCCAAAAGAATCAATAAATATCACGAGATTTGTTGAGAAACACATTTTCGAGCGATGTCGTTGACGCACGTTGACGTTTATTCCGTTTCGTTGTGTGCGTCCGCGAAGTTTTTGAGCGTTGTTTTGAAACACATCGCAATTTCACCAAAAGTTTGATAATTTTCGGCTTTTCGACTTTGCAGGAGGGAAAAATGGGCGCGTTCGGAGGAAAAATGCTCCAGCAACAAGACTCGCCGAGAAAAGCGGACAATAATTCCGATTTAAATAACACCTCGTTGAAATATTCTTTAACTCCACCGATGAAAAAACGAACCCCACTAATGGACCCCAGATCTGCTACCCTGGGAATTGCTCGCACTCCAATCGACGTAATTTTACTTTCGAAACTTCATATTTGTTTCGGCCTTCGATTTCAATGTTTATACTCCCTTTTTTGTAATAACAAACGTTTCTGTTCAAGAAAAATGACTAATTAATCGCGATAATTTTTGTAGGTGGCTGCAACTCCGCAAAAATCCAATCGTAGAGTGAGCGCGATACCGAAGCGTCTTCAAGCGAAACAGTATTTGGAAACGGACATGGATGAAACTGAACCTTCCCCGAAATACTACATGAATGTACTCGACCCGAGATCCCCGAACGTGCCTCAACCACGAACCCCAATTTCGGTAACTCAATAGTTCCAGGAATTGTAACGATTATCTTGTTCGCTGTTCTAATCGACTTTTTAAATCGAAAAGCAGGCAGAGAGTCCACAACATTTCGCAACACCAGAATTCTCAACTCCCAAGGGTGAAGGGATCAACAGGGGCAACAAAATGATGTCGAATCTTGACCCGAGATCGCCTGCACTTGATTTCGACAGAACACCGATTCTTGAACCAAAGTCTCCGATAAGGTCTCGCTCTTCTTACGAGGAGCAACCGAATACTTGGGGTGATATTTTGTACAAGAACACGCCGCCGCCGTCGAGACACTCTTTTTGTGAAATTATAACGTCCTTTGATATTCCTGAGATTCAAGCTGTATTACCCGATGTCGTCGAGGATTCTGAAGTACCTTGTTTTGATAGTTCTGTCGGGTCACCTTTGTTTATCGAACGCTTGGGGGTTCTTGAAAAACAGGACTCTAAAGATGACGGCGATGACAGCAAAGAGTTGTCGCCGATTGAAAAGACAGACGAGAAAGAAACGGAAGAAACATTGGCTGCATCGAATAATTACGTGACGCTGAAATCGAACGTCAGAGGAATCATCGATAATATTCTAATCACCGCCATGAGTAATGTTGAACTCCAACGTGAGACTGTTGACACTGATAAGAAAATACAAATTTGGAGGGACACCGAAAACTGCCAAAAAAGTATCGAGAAAGCGAATATTATAAAAGATATTGTCATTGAATTCGACGACAGCATCACTACAATCGATAAGAAACAACTGCCAAAAGTAGACCCGGGGATGCTGGAAAATAAAATATGCGACGTTAAACATGTAAAGCTTTTTGTAATTTTGTTATTCAATTTTGGGAAATGTTTCCAAGAAAGTTGATTATTTTTGTGTTTTTCAGCGTCGAACTCCGCTCGGTAACAGATCCAATAATCACGCTTTGATCCACGGGAAATCCCCGCAGCAGCTGTTCCGGGGCAAAGGAAACATCGGTACATCACAGCAGCAGGAAAATACACCACCCACTGGAAAACGATTCGGACCAAAGTTAAACGGCACTCTCTGGGACCCCGATTCTACAGTTGTTATTTAAGGAGAAAATTGCATTTGCAGTTTGAAGAAAAATGAACAGAAAGTCGATTTCAACTTTAAATTACAACATTTTTGCGCAGTATTTTGGACGAATCATCAATGAATTACAATTGCACATTTACACACATTTTGAGATTCCATTTTGCAAAGAGATTAACGAAGACTGACCAGAGCTCAATGCAAGTTCAGACAAAGTTCTCGACATTTTTGTAACGTGAGAGTTATTTTTTAATCATTGATATAATGAGGTTCTAATTAAATGCCTAATAATAAGAAAAATAAGTGTTTTTATTCAAAACCCAAGTGACAACATTATCTATTCTCCCGCATTTGCATCGCTTCGCGTACTTGTTCCTTGGCCGATTGAATTGAGGTTTCCAAGTCATCGCTCGGCTTCACCAACTGCGTTACGCTAAAAAATAAAAAAACGTCTCAAAATCGGGACGAAATTTGCAATTAATGTTTTATAAAAAGCGTACCTGGAATCCTTGATCAAGATACGCTTTTTCGCTCCATCAGACTGCGCCAAAATTTTAATCGTTATTCCTTTATCCACTTTCTTTACATTTGCAAAAGTGTTCTTTTCTTCTCCAGATTCTTGAAGACACTTCAACGTTCTCGTATCCACCAGCTCCGGCCGGAAAACTATGTTTTTCACCCCGCTGTTTTTCATTGTTCGGCCTTTGTAATTTCTCCTCTTTCGATCTTCTAAAGATTCAATTGTGCTTGAAAAAATTGTTTCATTTGGTTGATAAGGTGGCTGGTAAAAATCAAATGAGGGAGCCGATGAAGATGACGGAGCTTGATAATCCCCAGGTATACTCGGCTCGCTAACGGGACGAGGGTCGATTTCTCGAGGAATGCCATTGTAAATCGTAATCGACGTTTCTCCTGGGAATTTCTGAGCCAGTCTCTGCTCCGTTAACGGCAACGCCGGTCTTCTCTTCTTCCTTTCAAACTGCTCTCTGCAAGTAAAATATAAATATCAATCCCCTAATAAGATTAGCCTAAAACTTGTTCTAAAAATCCTTTTCCGTACACAGGTACGAAGCTGTCGATTCGTGGATTAATCGGGTCTTCTTTGTGCCTTTTAATTCTCACGGCAACATCCTTACGACGCTGGGCCAACTTTTCCCTGGTTTCGGAAATGGATTCCTGCTCCGGCGCATAGCAAACATGTAGCGACCCTCCGTAGAAATTTTTACAGTCGACAAAGCGTTTCGCTATTCTGAAAATTCGCAACAAAAATCCTTAGTTTCCAAAACTCGAATAAAGTCGCTTTTGTAATAAAAACATTTCTCTGGTGAAATGCTACGCGGAATAATTCCGGTTTTTTACCTGGCACTTTGTATGCGTGCGTAATGAATGTGAAAAGCTTCCGTGAAAGCTTCGCTGGGGTAATCGGGCAGTGGTCGAATTTTCTTGATGTCGCCGTAAGGAGAAAGCAGTCTCTTTACCTCAGCCTTCAATTGCAATTTCGGGACTCCGCAAACTATCAAATGTTTCGATTCGTCGTTAACCGTGTAAACCTAATGTACAAAGCTTACGTGATAAGGAAATCGATTGCAAAATTTCATGGTAAATGAACGAAACGCGAGGCATGTAAAGTAATACCTCGTTTCAGAAACTACGTATAAATAAAAAATATGTTTCCTTCTTTTAATACAACAAAAAACAATTCGAACGATCGATTTTCGTTAGAGGATACAAAGTTTCAGCGGTGCCGAGTACCTTGACAGCCGTCAATTTCCTTCCTTGTCTATACGGCGGTCTCGTTTGACACAATTCTTGTTGTTCATGATGCGGTAGTTTAATAACGTCGCTTTTGTTATTCGACGTATTCATTGTTTTGCTATTGATATTCGAACAGTCAAAAAGTGAGGTTATGTTTTCGGTGTTGTCACGTTGCGTGGTCTTCGGGCGATCCCGTTCCTCCCACCCCTCACAAGTCACACCCGAAGCTCGAGTATTCGAACCGTTCTTTTCATTTTTAAATGTTCCCGCTGCTTTGTTACGATCCGGCAACGTCGCAAATCGTGACAGCCAGCATCCCGCCATTTTTATTTTTTCCTTCGATCACCGGATCACTGTGTTGTTCACTGTTTATTTTTAACGGATAAAAACACTGTAAATAACGAGAAAAGCTTGCATTGCGGAGGACATTAAAAAAAAAAAACTATGGAGTTTCCTTTGGGATACCGTGAAGTGGTGCCTGATCAAACTTTACCGGAGAAATGGAAGGAAATCACTTTGAATACCGGTTCGTAAAACACGAATTTATTGTGAAATAATGTACTTTTGACGTTTGCAAAGCTTATTCCGGCTTACAAATCTTACAATTTTTCTTCCCTCTGAACCGTCGCATCCATATTCATCATAAATAATCACCTATAAACAATAGCATTCACGTGATAATCAAACATAACCTCCAAAAATTTTTACGAATTACACATTTTTTGAAATAAAAATACGTGAAATTGGAAGCAGGTGAAAGTTTCGTTTGTTGGTAGCAAAAAACGATTTAATTTTCATTCCAAAATCACAAAGAATTGTTGAAATTTAATATTTCGAAAATTTTTTTTTTATTGTTTTTCAAACAATAATAAACAATGTTGGAATTTCAGGTGGGAGTCAAAGTACTTTGCAGGACATAAAAGTCCCGGAAAGAGCCGGTGGTTATTCTTACAAAGACTGCACTAATCATGTTACTCGCAACCGATTTATCTACTGGCGAATCTGCAACGACGTCTTGGAATTGGTCGAACACAGTCTCGACGTGAACCTAAACAATTGTCGGGTCAGATACAAGTTCATGGACACGCCGATTCTGGATGGCATTTCCATTCACGAAACGGCGAATTCCGTCATTATATTGGTCGCCACAGTATTCAGCGTTCACAAGCTCAATTTTTCTCACCCAAATATACTTCACAAACAAGTGAGATGTAAATTAAGCAAGCTTCGAAACAAACGAACAGTTTTTTTAACCGATTTACTTTTTCCAGGGACATTCGCTAGATTATCATCCGGATTTGAGTGTGCAATCCATATTCAGCGAAGCATCGGCGCAGAATGCCAAAGATCCCGACACATTCCATGTTATTCCACCGGCTGGAACAACGAGTACATTGATTTTGCAAAATAATGAAAATTATTGTACTCTCAATTGCTTTTTTTATAAGAAAATTATTTTTTAGACTCTCCTGTTCCACATGCCGCTGCATCGTGGCTGACTTTGCCCCAGGAAGAAGCTCTTTTCGCCCTGGCATACAATTCAGGAACCATATTGGTGATCAGATTTGATACCAAAACTGGACTCATCCACACGACTGAACTCAAGCAAGACTCTATGGTGCCTCGGTTTCTCAGTGGCATAGCAACGGCTTTTTCCCGCAACACCGAAGGCAATGTGGCCATGGGCCTTACTATTCACACCTGTGGCAAAGAAACCTACCTCTTTGCCCTGTGCAGAGAAGGCAACGTCCGCATGTGGTCCTGCAGTAAAGGGCAATGCGTTGCGTTCACCGACGTAATTGTAGACAATCGAGAAGCTGCTCAAGGCGCTCAAGGTCACGTTCTTAGAAAGAGCATAGGAATGCACGACAACGAGCTCTATCTCGGAACCTACATGAAATTTGGCTCCAAAAGCGAGTTCAGTGTTCTGAAACCCATCTGCGATGCTGGCATTTTCAAATTCGTCAAGATGTGTACTCTCTTCGCTAGCGATGTAAACATTAAATTCTGTAATTCTGTAAATGCACGTTTCTTCTGTACAAAAAGTAACAATATCTGTATTTTCCAGCAACACTTGGTTGACTTTTCGTTCACAACAACGCGGCTTTGGGCCATGTGGCGAACGACGGATATGGATGGAGTCGCCGTGACTCACGCGCAACTCATGCTCCTCGATAATATGATTGAATCTCGCGAGTGGGAAACTGCCGTCCTGGAGCAACCACCTGATCAGGACTACATCGTCAGCGATCCTGGCACGGACCCCAGACAAGCCTACATTAACTACATCTTCAACCCGGGACAGTTCTCGTTATCCGATATCACTCGGGCTCTTAGCATTTACCAACGCTCTAATCTGATGGCTGATATGACTTTGTCCCCGTCCGTTTTGAAAGAACGAGTCTGCGCGGCTATAGAAGCAGAGATCCAAGTGGAACTTATGGACTACGAACTGACGGACGAGGAGTATTTGGAGATAACGAATCGCTGCTGGTCCAAATTCTACTCCTGCGTAATTCAATACCACGCGAACGGATCCAAGCCCGTGGGTCTTTTGCTGCTGGAAAATGTTTATGGCGTGGCGCTGTTGAAAAAATCGTCCTTCTCTTTGTTACGACCAATGGAAGCATTGGAACACCTGATGCTTGCCAATGAAAAATCCCAAGTGTCGTTGTTCAAAACGACGCCAGTTTTGGCCAAGGACAAACAAACTTGTCAGGACGTCATTCATTTGATGTCGGTTCTTGTGTTGCTCGAGGAACAACTTCCGGAAGATCTAAAGTCCATCATCGAGAGAGAATTGTACCAACTGAAAAGTCCCGATACTGTCATCGAGGATTTGCTGTCGAAGACGATTCCAGAGGCTGACGACCCAGTAAGAAAAATTTGGTAATCAGGGAATTCCGAGCTCGATTTTCATTCCTACTTTTTTGTTTCGCAGTTGTCCGACGGCGATTTCCAAGGAACTTTGTGCCACAAGCTGAAACAGATAAAGAACATTTCGAACGCGATAGAGATGCTCTTGGAAGCGTTGCGTTACGATCGGGGCCAGCCAGACAGTATGGACATTACAAGCGAGCGCGAAGCATCGGAACTAATGATGACCAACGACAATCATTTGTTCGGCAGTCAGCTCGGGATTTCAGCAATATCGCAGAGCGTGGCTCAGATCGCTGTCCTCAGATTCTCGATTTGCAGAAACCTGCTGATTTTGCAGCAAATAATTTCGATGAGGAAAAATGACTTCTCGACGTCCGTGAAAGATGCGAGGTCGCCTTGGGCAGCGAAAACCGTCATGTTGACCCAAGCTTACTACGTCCTCATGTGGATTTGCGAGTCCAATGCTTCTTACGCTTCGACCCAAAC
Source organism: Zelostemma sp. ZL-2020 (assembly GCA_022816865.1). Lineage (NCBI taxonomy): Eukaryota > Metazoa > Arthropoda > Insecta > Hymenoptera > Platygastridae > Zelostemma > Zelostemma sp. ZL-2020. The sequence goes on from JABFQM010001439.1 coordinate 10,411, forward strand.
TTTGCTGTACGTTCGAAACACTTTCCATGTTTATCATGTCGTTTGACGTAAAAATGTGTTTTACAGGGAAAATAGCAGCATGCGATTGGCAGCGCTGAAGTTGTCGGAATCCAGAGCGACTTTTGGTCAGCGTAACCAGAGATCTTTGTCGCTGTTGGAATTGTTCGTCCAGAATGGAGGATCCACTCACGTGCACGAACTGATGGCCCACACAAATTTGGACTCGAGTTCTTTGGTTCAGTGGCATCATGGAATGTTGTCTTCCATCACGCTCGTTGCCCAATTAATGTATTCTTTTCAACTTTTCGTTGCATTCTCGAAAACAAACTTTCCTATTACTAACATTTTAATTATGTTCCTATAGTTGGCCGATCTCCAACAACTTCATCTTCCCGGAGTGGCTTCTGTCCAGCTGCCAGTTCCTGCTTGTACAGGAATACGTGCGTCTGCTGAGCACCTGGTGCGAGTGGAACATGGCATCCCGAAAATTTATACTGGCGGTGTCGCTTCTGGAAATGGGCGAGCCGCAAAAAGCCACGGATTATTTCTTTAAAGCCGCAAATGGCGTCTTGACCGACAGCTTCATCATGAATATTGCTTTGGATCCCGGCGCCATTTCGGTACAAGCAGCCCTGATTCGCTATTATCTAAAAGCGATTGAATTATTGGAGCAGCATAACGCTCGGGACTGCGTGATCAAGCTCGCCGAGAAAGCGATCAGCGACGCTGACACGAACGACTCCAATTTGCCGACTTTGCACTCCATTATTTTTACGCAGCACTTGAATCTGGGACATCACATCGATGCTTATCACTGTTTGAATAGAAATCCTGATTCGGAGCGTAAGATCGATTGTCTGAGGCAACTCGTGGTCACGTTATTCGAGAGGAAAAAGTACAACGATTTGGTGTCTTTCCCGTACGGCGAGATGTTCGAAGATCTTGTTAGAATCGTGGAAAGTCGAGCTCGCAGTGTGGACATAATGGATAATAAGTACTACAATTTCCTGTACAGTTTTCACGTCGACAAAGGGAATTGGAGAAAAGGTGTCATTGATTTTCTGATTTTTCATTACTCTTGAATTAAGTAGTCGCAGTGACTAAGATTAACCGTTACATTTTTCAGCGGCTTCGGTGATGTACGAACAGTCGATGCGCTTTGGACAAGAAAGTCACTCCGTGCCAATAATCATGAAACAGTCTCAGTATCTTTTGGTTTGTATCAACGCCTTGTGTTTGGTTCAAAGCAAGTACCAGTGGATCGTGCGGCCAACAATGGAAGAGAACTTTGCGGATGAACGAGACCCGAAGATGAAAAGGTCCTTCGACGGCAAAGAAATCCTGCAGTACAAAGTCAAGAAAGAAATCGACGTTCTGGAACTGGAGGAAATCAGAAAAGAGTACGCGATTGTGCAAGCAAAACTGAAGCTCGCGAAACGGACTTCGGAGATTCACACGATTGCCCAAGCTGGTGCGAAAACGATGGAAGAGCTTGAAAGAAAAATCGAGGAATTGAAAACTAATTGTTGTTTTTTTAGATCCTTCTGAACTGATCGCTATGCTTTCAAACGTCGGTCTGTACGTCGATGCATTGAAACTGTGCGACCGGTTCAATGTCTGCAAAAGTTACCCGCTGGAGAATTTGGCGGCGCAGTGTGCACGGCTGAGCTACCAGGAAGATCCACACGCCTGGGATTGGCTCACTCTGAACGATATTTCTGGTAGAAATGTCTCCTTGAACGTTCATCTTAAATTTATGTACAAGCAATTCATCGTACTTTTGTATTCTAGAAATCAGCGTCATGGCGTCCAGTATCGCAGTGATCGCGTGGAGACTTTTGGAGAAACTCACGCTGGAACACGAAAAGGATCAGCACAGTGAATTGCACAAAGCAGTCGCCGGGAAATTGTTTCAACACGGGGCGTTTCTTCCACAGTCTTTATTAATATCTTACAAAGTATAAATACGCCAAGTGTTGATGAACATGTTTATTCTTGATGTGAAAACGGCGAATGTAATATTTGAAATTGTACGTTTTTAGAAACGCAACGCGGCAGAGTTGCTTCGACTGCTGTTGAACACGGGCCGAATCGCGGAAGCGTCGGATTTGGCGGTCGAGTACATTTATGCGGTTCTAGGAAATGGCATGGAAAATTTCAATCTACAGAGTTCACTTGTCGTTTCTGCGCCTCCGGTGTGGTTGCCTATCAATGTTTTGGAGCGATTATTACTCGAATTAGAACATGCCAGTAAAGATGATAGCAGTTACGTCGAGGTAATTCAAATGTTACTCGAATCGCGTCAAAAATGTGGGAGTAACTTTCTTTTTTCTGCTGCAGCTCTACGAGCAACTGAAGAACGCATTGGAATACTATTTGAAAGTTGCAGAGCGAGTGTCCGAAGATATGGTGAAATATAAAATGGGAAGCAGATCGGCCCGGTAGTCGGCGCAATTTCTACAACTAGTTTTTATTTATGAATTTTTTGTCTTCGAAAGGCAACTTTTGTCTCTGTTATTCCGCAGATTTGTCTACTCTATTAATTGTATGTAAAGTTTTGTAGGAGTGCGAATTTTGACTATACTCATTTCATTCTTTCAAAAGTATGTAAAATTTAACGGCCTCAGTTTCCATTTTTCACAAGAAAAAGAATGACGATTGTATTTTTAAGTAAGTTCCATTTGTTGAATAAGACGCTTTGAAAATGAATGTTTTTTATGGATACATGTCACGCGTAAATAGGCGTGTTGCTTACTGTTGCATAAATTACAAATACAATAATGAAGCAGAGGATTGCAGCTACTACTCCGGTAACAGCCAACGGGCACCTTTCGAACAGCACCTGGAACATTGCGAATTTAGTTGACGTTTAGTTTTGTGATATGTTAACAATAAGATTAAGTTGCGTAAATACCATAAGTAGAATCACAATTGTAAGAATGAATAAGGAGCCACATGGGACTATCATAGAAGCAGCCCAATAATGCCCTTTGGTTACTGAAAAAAATATTAAATGTACATGTTTCGTAATTTCGCGTCCGAATATCGCCGCTATGTCTAACCATTATTGTACCAGTAATGATAAAAAAAGTTATTTTCGACCGCTGGAACCGACATGGAATTGTTTTTGAATATTGGCGCTATTTTCGCATGATTCTCAGTCGTCAGCCAATCTGTTGAAAAACCGTATGACTTATTATCGAATGTTGTTGATTTAGAATTAATCGGGAGGAAAATATATTGTCACGGAGCACGTTAATTGCGCTAACGAATGGAACATCTTCGTCTTACCCCAATTGATGAACATCATATTTTGAATGGGCACTTTCTGTGCATTTGTTTACGCCGTTTACGCACTTGAAACAGTGTACTACTTTGTATTCATTATTCAAGTGGCCGGTTAATTTTTGTTTGTTTTATACGCGAATATTTGATAAACCGAGTCAAAGGTTCCAGTGATTCGAGATACGGCAAAATCAGACTCTCATTTTCATCGATTATTCTTGGAAATCATTTGTTTATAAATATTACTAATTATTGTATTTTTATTCTATTTCGATGAAAAAAATGACCGATTTTTGCAGAACTGTTGTTTACAATTTCCAAAAATTTTGAAACATTTATCAGGTTATTTGATAATTGATATTGAGGGCGTTTCCACCGTAACGAAAAAATTTATTGAATCAAGAAATTTATTACGAGACTACAAATTTGAAAATTTGAAAAAAGCGCCGGAACGCAAACGACCGAAGCGCCATCTACGAATTAATGGCGCGAAAGTTATCGATAGAAAGTTAATAACAAATTGTTTGCTTTGCAACTGAAACATGGCAAAAAAATCGAAAAGTACAATATCGATATAAAAAACTCAAAATTGTGCGAAATTCCTTTAAATGAAGCAAAAATAATCGGTAATTCGAATGTCGGGCGTCGCGAGCTCGTGTGCGCATGCGCATTCAGTGTGGCGTCCTTTCTCCAGCGGCTTTATCGTGCCGGTTGTGACGCGTTGCGATTTATCTCAAAAACCGTTTTTTACAAATAAATATTAGTTTTACGGTGAAGTATAAAGTTTGTTTTCGTATTATTCAATCAAAACAGCAAACAAAGAGTGTTGCCATGACGCATTCGACGCGTTCTACAAAATTCTCCAGTGCTCAAGTTTTTCCCGCGCGAATGTGTTTTCGTGTAAAAGTGTCGTTTAGGATTTTCACGAGGAAATTTCATCGAAAAAGGTACGAAATACATTTAAATATCGAGAAGATGAACCAAATTCTCATTCCTTCGACAATTTGCCAATTTTCATATTCTTCCCGTAAATTATAAGCAAAATTGTGTTCCAGGTAGGTCCCAAATAACAGCTGAAGGTCAAAAGGTCATCGAAGCCGGTAAGTTTTTTCCTCAAATTTCTAAATAAATCGAAGAAACAAAGAATTGTTGTTTGCGTTTGTTTACATCGCAATGCAAATCGGAAAATTTCATACAAAACAGCTGTTTTTCTTCGACAAAACGGAAAACAAACGAGCAATGTAAATATTTTCCTCATTCGCATTTTCCCCCGAGCGATTAAAGATTTCAAGATTCGAAAACATTTTTATCAGCCACCATCGTCACTATCGATAAGAAGCCCGCGGCTTTTCAATGCATTTTCAATTGCATTGCCCAAGATAAAAGAGATTCGCTCGTTATCAACAACCGAATAGTTTTTCCTCGCTTTTCGATCGAAGTATTTCACAAGAACCGTGACATCCGGGACTTTTCGGACCGTCGCGAATTCGGCGAGCTTTGATTCTTGATAAATCCGTTGTATCATTGAATCGCAGGGTCGACGATTGGACCCTGGAGAACATCGCAATTTTATTGTCTTCTTAATACGTCGCGAAAGTTTATTATGATATTACCTTGAAGAAGCTGGCCTTGCTATGAATAGCGTTCTTTGGCTCAATAAATCGCCTCCAGCAGATGACTAAGGACTAACGTTTGGTATTGCCTTCAATGATCAATCTTTTATCATCAACAGGAGTATTGATAACGCTCCACAAATCGATCGTACACAGACAAATTCAAATCCTATTGAAATCCCGAAGGTGAATGTCAATTGCCAACACCAACAATTGCATAAATTGTTCGCGTATTTTTCATCGCCCTCGTCTTTCTCTAAAATCTAAAATCATAAATCGGCGTTGAATTACTAGTCCTTTGTTACGTCATAATTAAGAGACTCCTAATCCATGTTCAAGCGAGTAAAGAGGATTGAATATATTACATATTTCGACGTCAAATTTGACTGGGACAAAAAAGAAAGACGATTACAGGTGCAGCAGCAATTATTGCGCGATTAGCGCGAATTGCAGGGTACGAAGGCGAAGAAAAAACGTGGCGCGATTCGCCGAGTTCTCGGTACAATGTGTGTATTCGCGCTGGATTTTGAAAGTTTCCGAGGCTCGTACACGAGATTTTCGTTACGTTCGTTTCGCATGTATACAGGGATTATGCAATTCGTAACGTGACCTTGATAATGACCGCAATGACAGTATCATTAAGTCACAATGGAAAAGTTGCTCAAGTGATACGCCACGGTACGTTGCCGTCAGTAGTACGGATTTTCGTGATAACATTACGCGTATCATTTACTTGATTTCCTTCGCCTCTTAAATCATCATTAATCGTTGAACAGATTCCGTGGATTGATTAATGCGTTGCGCAATTTTATGAAATTCGAGGTTTCCCGATTGTTAGTTGCCGAGTAATTACGATCGCGCTCGAAATTATGGCTTTGTTTTCGAGCATTACCGCGGCTAAAAGGACAATGTAATGCTGCTTAATTGCAGGGATCGACACGCAACTTTGGAATCCATTTTTTCGTGATCGTCTAGCTAATTGTTTGGGGGGAATGAGCGAAATTTACGTTCTTACGTCATTTCCTTGTGTTCTGGAAAATTTTATGCCTCGTGCCGATTTTTATTCGAAACGAAGAGTGAGTTTTTGGGGCATTTCCAGAATGATAATCTTGAGACTCGAAGTTATGAATCATTGGAATACTGGTGGATAATTTTTGATGATTTTATTGCTCCGAATGTTAAGCTTTGCGCGATTTGGGAGATATTTGACTGATTTTCAGTTTCGAGAATAAATGAAAAGTGTCAATCAGTACCTGGAAATTATAATCATCCTCTTTTAATTTTCCAGTGATAAAATTTTTTATCTTTAATCATGGTTTGCACAATTTTCCGGAGTTGAATGCATAATTTCGCGCGTCGTTGTTTGACTGCATAATTGGTGGCAATTTGCGGAAACGAAAGTGCGCGGAAAATTATTTGTGCTAATTATTTTCGCGTTTTACTCGTGCGAAATTACGATATAATTTTCGAATGCTCAATTTTCAATCGAAGTTTAGATTCTAAAAAAATGCGTTCATTGTGACGTATTGCAACTGTGCAAAGTGTACTTTGCGATGCTGGGTATTGTCTCTTTCGAGTTGATTAAGATAATATTAAATCATCGACGATAACATGTTTTTTTCAATAAAAGTCGCAATTTTGACATTTCGCACCGCTTGGATTTGATGAAAAATGAATTCAAAATTATTATCTGATAAAACGTCCGCCGAATCGTCTACAGGCGCCTCGTTTTTTCCTGTCTTTTCTTCTTCGTTAGTCTGTTTTTCACTTCGCTCGTCACTTTTACAACTTTGCGCTCTGAAATCATAGACTCGAATGATTGATCAACGCAACGAAAAGCTGATCATTATTCATCGCACAATTTTCCATTTTCCTTGCAAAAAATCCGAACTTTTGCGGCGTAATTGCAAGTATTAACTTTTAATTTCTTTCCGGAGCGAGGAAAGATAAATCGCCTTTTTCAGAGTCAAAAAGTGCCTCGAAAAATTGCGGAAAACGACCAAATGAAACGATCGTTTCCGAGATCGTGAATCAGTCGCGAGGTGTAATTGCAATTCGAAAAATTGCCTGTTCAGATAGGATCTTTTTCGAATTACGACGTGACGTTGTTTACTGGTCGAACTTTGACGACGATATGCTACGGTAGTTGAGGCTGAGGAGATATAAACGCGAGGTTCAGTAGAAAATCATCTCAGTAGTTGGACAGAATACTAAGACAACGGTTCTGCATACGCTGAATCGAAAAATCCGGGGAACACGTGCAAAGTGAAGAGCCGGTGAACTTTCCGATGGTGCAGTGCTCGAATGTTCAACGGCGATGAGCAATTAATCATTGTGTTCGGAAGAAGTTCTGTGCTCGTGGATTTTCGCTCGAAGTATTGAATCCTTGCGGAAAGTGTCGATGAATTTAATCGTGGACTTGAATTATTCATCGAAGAATGCCGAGCGCGTGAGTATTTGTTCGATGCAATGTTTGTTTTCGGAATTCGGAAACGTCTTCTTCGCGATCGCCAATTACGCGATGTTTTAAATCATACGCTTGCTCGACACATAAATTGTAACGAATTTGTGAAAGATTATGGAAAGATTAGTACTTGGCACTTGGCGAGTAATGTACACGTTCTTGAGAACTTACCGTTCCGACCTTCTCTTTTTCAATCAGAACTCGACTTCATTCATACTTCACTTCTACCGAGTAATTATATGTATTAAGCGGGTATATTACAGTGTTTCGAATTACGTTGTCAGTGAATGTTCTTGCCAATTAATTACATCGATATTTAATTAAATATGCGGGTTTGCAACATTTAACGCGAGCGGAAAATGCGTTTTCGCGAAAATTGAATGGGTGATTATTCGGGCTTGTTCGAACTGTCGAGTTCGCGATGGAAATGAAAAATAAATTGCATTTTGGGCTGATGGAAATATTGCTGATGCGAATTGCGTCGTGAATTTTGTTTTTTGAAAGGAGCTTTGTTGAAACTTTGGAATTGTGTCGTTCCAGCTCGTGACTTGAATATCTAGACTCGTATTATGATGAAAAAGACCAAGTACTGGTGGAAAATTCTGCAAGCGGAGGACACGAAAGGCGTAAGTTTTTTCAATTGAAAAACATTTCAACACTCGGACATTTTCCGCTCATTTTCCTTCCGTTTAACGGAAGGAAAATTCCCGCAAAAAGAAATCTGCTTCGGGCAAGCAGATTCTGTTTACCTTGAACATACATTTTTGAGAGTGAAAAGTGACGACACTTGCTCGCCTGGAGCGGATTTTTATTTTGATATGGAAACAGTGGTTTTCGAATTTCTTAGTGAGAATTTCACCGTGAGCGGATACATAAAAAACGGATTATAAAATTGTAAAACGGCGGAAGTGATGAAAACTGGCTTTCAAAACGGAAACGTTTCAAAATCCTCGACCGCTGTTTAGTTTCGGATTAATTTTCTGGTTGCGACTGGCAATAAACTTTCGTTGTGTGCAATATGTTTCTCGGGAAATCGTAAAATTTTTACTCTTATCGTGGAAACTCTTCTTAGGATTTTAATGCAACGATTTGATAGTGTAATTAAATACGAAACAACACTTTTTGCGAAACACGAGCAACATTGTCTCGTTAATTTACAAGTCATGAAGCTTGGAAGTTTGATAATTTCATGGTCGCGAGTCGCTGGGTGCGTCGACGGCAACGCTGTCAGCTGATTGGTTCATTCGAAAATATATAAACCGGAAATCATTTTGAATGGCTGAAATTTGGTCGAGTTTTCGACCACAACGATTCATGCGTTTTAGAAATGTGGACTTTGGAAGGGTACTTTTTCCAGTTTTTAACCGCAATTATTGACAAAATGACGTTTATTCAATCAAAACTTTTCGAGATATACAAAGTAGCGCCGCAAAGATTGACGCAAAAAAGTGCTGAATTTCTTATTTTTCGACTAAGATAAATTTTTTCGACGTCCAAGGCTCGGAAAGACGAATTCTGGCACTTTTTGGAACTCTTTGTACCTCGGAAAGTGTTGGTTAAAAAAAGCCAGCTGAAACGTCATTCCGTTCATAATTTTGTGGACTGTACCAAAGCATATGGAGATTATTCATGGAATCGTGCTATTTTTTGAGTTACGGCTAGAAAAAGATCTCTAGTTCAAGCTTGAGAAACATTGTGTACTCATACATAAATACAAAGGCATGGAAATCCAGTGACTTGATTGATTTGAATGAAATCGCCATTACAACTGACTTTCATTCATTTTTAAGTACCTTTCGCAAGATTCTTATCTCAATGCGGAAACCGAATCGGCATTCTATTTTACATCGAACCGTTATTCGCAATCGCAAAACATGGTAAATCGAGTTCTCAATATTCGCGCGGAATCGCGAACTCCTTATCACCCGGAGTGCTCGGAAAACACGGAAATCGTCACGTCTTTCGCGCAGATTCTTGCAGGATTAGCTGCGCATTCCGGGCAGATTTCGGTGGGCCTGGCCCAGGGGTACAGCGCCATACTCGTGCCGAAACTTCTGGAGTCGAACTTCGCGACGATTTCGGAAGCGTCTTGGGTCGCGTCTTTGGGAGTGATATCGAACCCGCTCGGGGCGCTGATCGCCGGCTCGTCCGCGGAATGGTTTGGCCGGAGATCTGCGATAGTTTTGGCCACCCTTCCTCACGTGGCTGGATGGCTCTTGATCGCTTTGTCTACCAATATACCGATGCTGTGTACCGGTAGATTCATCAGCGGCATCGGCACGGGAATGGCCAATGGTCTTTACTTGTACGTCAGCGAGGTACGTCCTTGACAATTTCATGGAGGAAAAAGTGAAAATGGAGCGATCTCTCTTTAATTCCGTCGAAGGAATTTAGAGAGATGGTACTTTCATTTTCTAGGACTTGGAGATTAAGTTTGTTCGATGAATTTAATCCGGTTATTGTTCGTTTTCAAGGCCGCGGCGCCTCATCAAAGAGCTTGGCTCGCCAGCTGTGGACCTGTACTCGTTTCTTTAGGGGTTTTGATCATTTACACTTTGGGAGCGGCTACTTCTTGGCAGAGATCGGCCGCTATCAGCATCGGGCCCGCTATTTTATCTCTGGCACTTGTTAGGTACATTTTTGGAATATTTTTGGCACGAAGCTTCCGGATTCCAAATTTTATTTCAACTATTTGGTATGCGCACGTTTCCGGAAGTTTTCTAGCCACTTATCACGGTTCTGTTCGCATTTTTTAGCTGATTCATTCTTTCGATTCCGCGGACTCGATTGATTGGTTGAGTAATTAAAAAACTTCATCAAAATTGTAATCAGACGTTGATCAAACTCAAAAGCTTCTAAAAAATGGAACATTCAAGCTCATTTCGTAGTCATAAACTTAATTGGAATCTTGGATCGACGAGAACAAGATTCTTATCAAATTCATTTTCCAATTCCGTCTGCTATCTCATTAAAGAATTCCGCGTTTCATTGAGAAGCTTATTGAAATCTCGATGGAATCACGGGAAACCCAGATTCTTATCAGCCTCCTATCACTATATGATTTGCAGGGTATTACCGGAAACTCCGATTTGGCTAATTACTAGAGGCAGAACGGAAGAGGCAAAGGAAGCGTTGCTGTGGCTCCGAGGTCCTGGTATACACACGGATAACGAATTCCAAACTTTGTGCAACGTGAACTCGAAAAACGAGCATGACAAGAGCTGTAACAAGATCTCCAAGACTTTATTGAAGCCGAACGTTTGGAAGCCGTTTCTCATACTCCTCGCGTTCTTCGCTCTGCAACAGCTCACCGGCATTTACGTCATATTGTTTTATGCCGTGACGCTTTTGAAAGACATAGGAATTAGCATGAACGAGTACATCGGCAGCGTTGGCATCGGGGCAGTCAGGCTTTGCGCCTCCATTTTTGGGGCTGGTTTAGCTCGGCACATCGACCGGCGGATTTTAGCCTGTTTGAGCGCCCTTGGAATGGCCTTCAGCGCCCTTGGAATC
>JABFQM010001440.1:0-21275 GCA_022816865.1 Zelostemma sp. ZL-2020
TTGACCTTCTTACTGAACAAATGCATGTATCTTTTCGGCAAATGAATATTTTCCAAAACGCCACGGTCAAGTTGTTGCAAATAGTCCTGTGAACAATATAAATAACCGAACATGCAAATTAACTAAGGAATAAACATTTTTCTTTTAAAAAACTGTTAAAATTTTCAATTGTTCGTCACGAGCATTTTTGTACAATTTTTTCACTCGCGTATTTTTTTTCATGAAGAAGAAGATATTGTTGAATAAATTATACTCACATATTAAATGTAATTAATTATGTTGCATTATAAATATTTTTTTCAATTAAAAGGACAAAATTCGACAGAAACCCGCGTGGTATATTCATCAGTATCAATGATTTATTATTCCAGATATTGAAATAGGGGGAAATTGTTCCTCGAAACATTGCGTTTTTTGATAGAAATATTGCCGCTCATGAAAGTTTATCAATAATTGCGAAATTCACCTTTGAAGTGCGAATTATTGCGATGTTATTTTTCACGTTATTTTTCTAACAATAACGGGAGTTATAAAAATTCAAAAAAAAACAAGGTCTCGTGTAGTTTCCTGGATCTATCAGTGTATGGAACAAATATTTGATGACACTTGTTTTAGGTCTAGAAGCCGAGAAAAAAGCCGTGTATTGTGCCTTGAAACATCTATATCATTTTATCTTGAAATCACTGAATCGACTGTTGAAAATGACGAAATTGTGATTAAGCATTGCTAATGTTCAATATGCGACTTACTTTTTTCGAAAAGCAGAGCAAAAGCATTTTATATCGTGTTACGAATGTTTTGTATTTGTAAACATATTTTGGACTCGTATAATTAATGTCGAATAAATTACACGCGAAAGTAATGTATTTTCGATTCGATCGTGAATGTTTCAAGGTTGTGCCTCGAAATGTTTTGTAGAGCGATTTCCAAATTGATTTTTTAGGCATTAAAAGATCGATCGAACACTTAGCTTTGATAAAATTTGATGCACTCGCGCTGTTTCCGATAGTACCATCGAGATAATATAATATAGAATCGTATTTCATTTCGGCCTACCCACACAAGTACGAAAAGTGTTCCAAGGTACAATTGTACACTCTCTCCCACATATAAAGTTAAAAATTATAAATAAAAAACGGGAAAAGCAGAATTCGAATAAAAAAGAAAAGACGTGCTAAAGTCCGAAATGCAAATAAACCAGTGAGTAAATGAGAAATGTATCTTCTACCCCAGACAGTCAAGTTTAGTACATCCAAAGTCATATATTTGCGTATGTACATTTGCCAAAGTTTGAATTCCTTTGCCTCAAACAGACACCTTGGGATTGGTAGAACATTCAAATTAAAGCGCAAACTGATTCGCGATAATTTGATTCGAAGAAGCCTCTTTGAAATTTATAAATTGTAATAAATTGGAATTCCCAACGCGGGATTTCACTTTATTTGCCGGAAAACCCTACGGCAACGCTTGTATAAATAAAACTCGGATGGAATCAAATAAAGGCATGACACAAGATCCGCGAAGTCAAACAAAGGAGAGCACTGGCGAAAAGAGAACACTGGTTTTTTGGTACTTAAACTAATGAAATCCCTACCTCATTAAAAATACATAATTGGATCGGTTTAAAATGTCTTCTGATAATTATTTTCGCCTTTTAACTTCTTTTATTGATTACTTTGATAAGTTTGAATAAAAATTTATACTCGGGAATGCAATTGAAGAAATTTAAATAACTCATTTCTGCTATAAAAAAAGTTTGCAAGTTTCATTTAATATCGGGGTAAAGTTTCGCGGAAGAATTGACAGAACTCATGTCCGATTTTTCGGATGCTTGAAAAGTTTATGCCGTCTTGTTGAAGTTTGAGAACATTTGATTCCCGCGGAACATGGATTTAAAGTGGATGATTTAGTGCAAATTGTTTCGCGGCAAGTTTTGCTTGATTTTTCCACCAACTGTTCGCAAAAAAATGATTTAATAAGTAAAGAATGATTATACTTTAGAGTAATGAAATAAAACAAGTTTATTGTTCATAATCATCGAAATGTTAATTTTTAATTCCGGAAATTAACAAACTGCTGCATCCAATTTGAGATATATTATACATTCATCCAAATGAATTCATTGAACAATAGTTCTGCACGATAAATTTAAAAAATGCAACACCCGAATATAATTGTTGTTATTTTTAGTACAGGGCATTCTTATTCAGTGCCTTAAAATTCTGGAATCGAAGAAAAGCATTTTATTCATCAGAATTCCTACGAAAAACCGCGGACTTTGAAATCCTGGCAATTAACTTTTATAATCGAAGTTTCTGCCATGTTCCCTGCTGACAAGATTTAATTGGGTTTATCAATTATTGGCAATCCCCATTAATTCTGATCGTTTATAAAACGATATTCCTGAGAGAAAATACGTTTCAATGGTGAAATTTCATATGAAACTCTATTGGAATATAGAACAAGCTGTTGAATTCAGCAGTCGAACGACGGCAGTTATTAATTATATATGATTCAATTTTCTGTAAGAAACAAATTTATTCTCGTGAATAAAAATTAAATTTGACGAGAAAATTTCGACGCGACGCAAGATAATGTAAAGTTATTTTGGATGAGGAGGTTCGCCTTATGACAGTTCACTTAAAACTAAATTTAAAAGTAATAGAAAACTAAGTAGTAACATAATCTGAAAATTTATTCATCAGTACGAACGCGAGTAGACAATATTGTACGTTTAAAATTAATTAAGTGTTATCTAAAAAGAAATAAGACAAAGTAATCTAAGGTGAAAGTAATGAATCCATTACACTTGTGTACAAGTGGCGATTAAATTTGAAATTAACCTTCCATTAAACTAATTTCTAACAGCTCCAAAGTTTTTAACGTGATGAGTCTCTTTAAAAAAATAACTTCGGTTGAGCATGAACAGAAACTTTCCGTCGTTATAAAAATGTAACCAATTATGGACATTTTCAAGGAAATATTGAAGAAAATCTTCCAATTTCGTAAATTAATTAATTAAATGCTAAAAACTTGGCATATTTTCAAAGTTTTGCGTGATTCGCATCGAGAGAGTTAAAAATCGCATTTCCAACAAATCGAAGTAATTTGGTTTCCCGGGAAGTCACAGATTAGTTCTCGTTATGAATTTGGAAGTTGTATTAATTAAAAAAGTCAGAATACGAAATGTACTTCTCGAATCTCACCGGTTTTATATGATAATTGCACGGTAATCGATCGCACAAATATCGCTGTTTCGAGAACCGCAACTGACGACTCGGGCAAAGAGAAACGGGGAAACGTGGAAGCCGACACGATAATATCCAGTGTCTCGTTACGAACGATTCAATAAAGCGCGTATTGACGCGCATTGTAAACTTTTCTGCACACAATTACGCATATTCCAATGACTCAGTCCATTTTGCACGAGTCCAAAACTCGAATATACCCCAGCAAATTTTTGTTTAATCTCCCAATTAGCGATTCGTGAAAAGAGAAACTTTCCACGCTACGATGAACCAATTTTTACCTCTCGTCGCGATTTTGTGTAATTTTCTCTTCGTTCGCAAATTTTACGCTTACGAAATGAAACCACAGGAAAATTCGCGCAAAGAGTTATGGCTGTTTAATGACGTTTTTGAAAGAGAAAAAATACGTAGCGCAAAAATGACAAAGCTTTTCAGGGATGACTCTTTTAAGGTTTTTTTAGTGTGAAAAATTAGTTTTCCGTGATTCTTGGAAACCTTTCATTAATTCGCGATCGTTTTTTTATCGAATAACTTATCCCACGTGAAAAATGGATCACTTTCGTGAGCACTAAAAGTTAATGGATATAAAAGATGACGAAATCTCCGGATCACGCTCGATGATTTCAATTCCATTAATCCTCGGAAAGAAGCGTTATTTCCTGACGTTTTTCCGAGCAAGATCGGAAACTCCGCGACGAGTTCGTTCGCGGGATGAGCGATGTCTCCCTGTCATTATTTTTATCAGCTTTTCTTCGTTGTTCATAGAAGAGAACATGGTAAACTTACGTAACTGCGTAGACGATAAATCGCGGAAGCCGGATGTTCTCGACGCAAGTTTTATGCGCTGTTACAATCGAGATGCGCGTATATCCGATCGTTATTCCGCCGAATAAAAATTTTGATGAAAAAATAACGACAAGTAATGAAGGATTATATCGTCGAGAGGAATGGAGATAGCGAGTAATAAAACTTCTGCTTTTAATGTCAATTTTGATTGCCTTTCCCGTCTACTATGTACATACTTTGCGCATTAAACGACTAGATTTTATTGGAATCACTTTTACGATATTTGATCATTACGAGGGAATATGGAGATGCTAGTACACCGTTAATGCGGCTTCTTCAGCTTCCTCTTGATTCAAAGATTGAAACAAAAGCCGAGATGAAAATAATGGGATTCATTCGGCATAATTTTCACAGCTTTTTGAGCAACGTTCAATCAATTCACTTTTTATCGTACATATAAAAGCAAAGTTTCAATTTCTGCACTTGATAAAAATGAAAAATGTGTTCCCAAGAGTTAAACGTCGAAAGCTCTCGCCGGCTGTAAATCATTTTATAAAGAAAAATGGAACAATTCCCTTGGTATGAATGGTATTTAGTTCAATGTCATAGTACTCGTATTTTCTAAATGTTAGACACATTTTTTTCTCTCCTGAGAATCAGACTGTGTACAGGAGTGTTAATTTATATAGCGTGTAAATTACCAGGTACATGTGATTTCATCCCGTGCTTAGTGCGCGTTGCATTCGCGTAATTTATGGCAATATGCATTGTGACGTTGATTTCGATTAAAGACGCTCGGATTCGGTTTTGTTTGTCGGAATGACAACTCTATTTTACGCGTTCGGTCTCTCTTCTTATCTCGAAACGGGCGGACACAAAGAAACGAATGTTATTAAGTAAACAAACATCCCGCGAAATACCGTATTACGCGCGAAAAATTTGAAACAATATTTTCACAACTGAGCGACTTTTGCAAATGCGAGTCTGTTTTGCCAGGGTAAAAAATAATTCGAATGAAAATTGCGCACTTTGCAACGTCACGTACAAGAAAAAAATGGCCAATTCCGCGGGTAATGAATCCGCGTATTTGCGAGATCCCAAAGGGAACAAAATCAGCGTAGAAAGTTGCAATAACATCTAGTTTATTTCGCGGAAAAATCGCGATTTTCCAGAAATTACGAAACCTGTCACTCCGATAAAAGCTTATCGCTCGCATCTAATTATCATTCGAGCAAATATTGGATATTTGTTTCATGTGGAAGAACTGCTGAATCGAACGTTGATTCGGTGTTTTCGCGCGCGAGGCAATTTTTACCACGAGCTTTGAAAGAACGTTGTTTCGAATTGTCGCTCGGAAGAATGGAGGTGAAAACTGTGACGCGTATGCCGTCAGAACAGGTAACACGCGGTCCATTAAAAGAAATGTTCGAAAGCGTTCGAGTATAACGATCGTTTGTGATCATGGACGCGGAATAATGGGACCAATTTTTTATGGAAAAGTCGGGAATTTTTCTTTATAATGGAGTCAATTAATAATTTTTTCAGTGTCTTTTATTATTTATTCCTTTCGGTGAATTTTACAACGGAAAAATGAAGGTTTTTTTATAGAATAACATGAAAAAATTTGATGTTTGTTCGGTCCAAAATATAAATTGATAATTTCGATTACAAAAATAAACGTGATTTTGTTTCGAATGAGTTCTTCAAATGCACAAGTCACTATTCCAATATTATTCGTTATTCATTCAAAAAATGGGGACTGAGTACATGGTTTTGAGAGAACGCGTGTATCAGATCGATGACTCAGACTTGTTTGTTTAGGTTTAGATAAATTCAGACATTGCAATAGAGAAAAGTCCCATTTCCGAGCTGGATTTCACTATGCACCGATGACTCAGAAATCGAAAACTCAGGTTTCTACCTATTTCAGCAATAAAGGCATTGTCTCGTGAAGCCTCGTTCCATTTTTCATCCCATTGTCATTTTTCATCCCACTAAAACTCCAATCCTGCCCAAGAAAAGAAGCCCTAGCGTGACTCATTCTCATTTTCTACAACGCCAAAAATCCGAACTTTCCCTATCGCATTCTATAGGTCGTAGCCCAAGCCCCTCAAATCCTTTAACAAGCTCAAATAATGCACGCACGGAGTATCTTTGCGGGCAAATGTTGACGTTCTTACGCAATGAACTCGAAGCGAAAAACTTGGATTTAAAATTCGCGACGACTTCATTACCTTCGTGTGATTGCAGTGTCAATATTTCAGAGCGTGCAATTTTTGTAATTGAGCCGACAACTTGTTTGTTACTCGGAAGCATTTCAGCGATATCTCGCTGCTTGCCTTCGGCATTAGTATTCTTCTTCGGCTGGGACGACAATTACTTCGCGCGATAACGGCACTGAAAACATATTTTCGTAGACGACGTGCCCCGAGCTTGTTTTTTGAGGGTGACAATTATGCATTGTACGCCACAAAAAAAGCCTCTTGGTCGATGAACAAATTTATTTTTAATCGGAGTATTTGTAAAACTTTTGTTCTACGATTCGGATTTTCAACGCAAACAACGTGGTATTCGCGTACAACATATTTGACTTCTGTTTTCCACGCTTTGCGTTTTAAAAGTCAATTATTTTATCACTTTGTGGCGACACACGCACATCGGGCGTGGGCCGGTCCCGGGACGCTTCGAGGGGGGTCTTTCTCGTTTCTGGTCGGCCTTTTCGAGATCGTTCCGTTTGCAGGGATATTTAAGCAAGACAGTTTTTTTCCCGTGACCGTGAGTCTCCCTTTTCACGATCGCGTTTTCCGACATTCAAACACGCATTTCATAACGTTGTACTAATTTTATGTCGACTAGAGTTTCATAAATTATAGCAGTGTCGCGAGACGCAACTTGTTTTTTTATTGCCTGTAAAAAACCTTTCCCACACCTCAGACTATGGCCAAACGCGATCGACTCGCACGTAAAAAATTCCCGTTTATTGAGGCTGCATAACTTCGTTATAATCGAGGGAAATTTTCGATCGAATAATTTCTTTTTGCTCCACGCGCGAATCCCCGTATGATCAAATCACGTTTCGAAAGAATAGCAAAAAAACGGTCCGGAAAAAGAAAACTTGGGTGGAGATTCATTGGTCTTTCGTCTATTCTTGACGGAAAAAGAATGCAGCAACGAACGATGAATCTCATGCTTATTTAGCATGTACATATTACGAGTCGGATACGCGCGAGCGAGCGCGAACTTGCCATTCTTCCTCCTCGTCCGCGGGTTGCATTTACCTTGCTCATTTCGCCCATGGCTCTGTGTGCGTGCACACGGCAAACTTATGCAAACACGTAAAAACTTTGTGAAAAAAAGCGTTATCGCTCGAAATCCCGCTAATTCGTCAAATACACCCGCTTATTGGCACAACGAGTTCTCGACAAATCGATAAATTATCGAGCAAACTATTCTGCAAAGCGTGGAAAAAAACGATCAAAATTGCTCGGATTCCCCATCTTTTCTTCAATTTCATAGAGAAACTGGAGTGCCGATCGCGCGATTCGCCGGGTATTATCAATGAAAGGGGAGGCTACCGTTCGTGACGTCACGAAACGACGATACTTCAAGTACCGACGTTCAAGTCTCGGAGCTCAGACTTTCTTGACAGACCGCGATAACGCGCAAAGACTAATTGCGAAAAATAGAGGCTACGGAATCGTGCTCGTGACATTCAAATCTCGGTAGCCTCGAGCGCGTGGATTATTTATCGCGCCACGCCGAATTTACGGGGCGAAGGAATAAAACCGTGCGACGTTATCGCGATATCGGAGACTTATTTTCGAGTGCGTGATCGGTCCAAATCTACGAACGTAGGAAGAGGTAACCGTGTACGAACATTCGATTCTCGCTTAAAATCACAAATCTGAGCAAGTCGAAGCGCAGAAAATATATTTTCATTCTCGAAGTAAAGTTGTTGGAAAACTGCGAGAAATCGAGGGTTTCCTAAATTGTTTTTGTTATCGAAAATCGCTTTGTTGACGCGTCACTCCCTAGCGATTATGGCGTTATCTACGTTCTCGTTAACAAAGACGTGCTGAGAGAATTCGAAACTCATCATTTTCAGGAAAGATTCGGGCGAGGAAAGAACCGGTGCGACGGTCTTGGACGGTTAAAAAAAAATCGTGGAGAAAGGAAAAATCGGTAGCGGGAAAAAAGTTTATCAGCAAGCTCGAGGCGAATAGCAAAGAGAACAGAAAGCAGTAGTTAGCGCCAGTCGCCGGATAAACGGTTGATCACGGATTCCAAGTGAGCCACGCGGCAGTTGTCTCTGAACCCTCGATTCGTTCGGACGTAACTTGGATCGGTAACTAAACGAGTCGTGCGGCGATCATCGCTGAAAAGAGTGACGATACGTAAAGTTTAAACGAGTTCCCGAAGATTTCCAAACCGGCGCGTTTCGCATTCATCAGTCACAACGGTTCGCGAAGCCGAATTCGTACGTTCGAATCGTCGCGCGAAATTCAAGCCCTTTTCGATCGACTCGTGGAACGATCTGGGTCCGCGAGTGCGCGATTCGCCTGCGGGAGGACGGAGCGTTTCGTCGCTGGACCGAGGTACCAGAGAATCCCTAAAAACGTGAGTGCCCCGTCATTTTCCGCCTTTCATTTCGCCGAAAAAGCGAAAATTGAGAAATTTCGATTTGACGTTTTTTTCGTCGAGAATGAGAAACGGCTTTTTTTTTCGAACGATCTAAAATGTACCAAGGTTCGTTACAGTCTCCGTCGCATATGCGACAGTTAATGAACTGTAACGTGAATGTTAATCGCATGAAATGCGCTCGCGACAAATGCTCTACGAAAACTTCGATTCGGGGTTTGTAAATGTAGACACTTTTTTTGGTTCTCTTCCTCGATAGTTTGGTCACGCGAAAATTGGCAAGGATTGTTTAATGCGACGCTTCATCTTGCGCGCTCCGTTAGCGTGACTGATAAGTTCAGCAACTTGGGTGCTTGCAAAGTGTAATTGGTTATTTATTGGCAGTTATAGGTAAAACTGTCACAGTTACCGGCTCGTAATTCTTTGGGGGACTCGTTTTTTATTGCACCGCGCTTTTCTGATAAAAATATCATTGCAAACGAAGTAGGATATCTTCTAGCTGAAATTTCCTTGTTTACCAATGTTTTCTGGAAGAACAATGACGGGAAAAAGAAGCAACGATTAGGTTATTTTGTTTTGATCGCGATGCTAATTACGTGCATTCTATAATTAGCTATACTTTAGACGGTCCGTACTTAAAATTTGAGCAATGCGCGTGATTGGCCGCGCTCCAAAAAAAGTGCATTTTAAATGCTATCCAACAAGTACTCTAATAATACTATTTTGTTAATTAACGAATAATGTCGAAAGGCAAATAAATCTCGACGCAAATAACGGAGGCGATTCGTGAAATTCAACAACGACATACCTTGAAAAAAATCGACGCGTTTGCTCGGTAAATCGAATAAATTACGTCAACTTTTTCATAAGTTCAATGGCAAAATGTGTTCCCCAATAACTCTGCTTTAATTCCTTTCAAATCATGTAATTTCGCCGTACAAATATTTTACTCGCTCGCGTTTAAAAGAACTGCAATTGTATTCTTTGAGGTCGATCATTTAATTATTTTTAAGGTTTAACAAACGTCGCGCCAGCTGTACAAATATTTTTCGTTATTTCATCATACATTTTATCAACTATTTTGATCCTTCGACATCTCAAATCGCTCTATTTAATCTGTGACTAATTACGTTTCATTGTTCGTCACATTTTATCAATATTCCTTATTTGCCTTTGGCCGTAAACATATGAAGAAATGGAAATCACTGAGCCGAAACATTTTCCTTCCCGTCCCGATCATTCGACGATAGAAATGACCTCGTTTCGCTTGTTCTATTATTTTAGGCTTATTTTTCGTGAGTAGGAACATTTTTATCAAATTACACACGTTTCTTCAATCGCCCCTTGTCACGAGTAAGCTTTATCTGCAAACAGAAAATGAAAAACACTTCGGTAGCGCTCCGAAAGTCCAGATGCAGCGTTTTTCAGCGATTGTATCTTACTTATCTGCTTCTATTTGCTGAAACAGTTTGAGAAACGTTAGGAACAAATTGTATTTAAATAAAAACTGTAACCGAATCGTGACTTGCTCAGTTTAAATCCAATTTTTAGGCGAAGAAAGCAAAAATCATTCTATGATATTGTTTTTCGTTGTATGCTTTTGAGCAGCTTTCCTTTGTTACGTTTTTACCCCAAGGTTGTTTTCATTCCTGCTGGGAAAAGCGATGATCCACGAAAAGAACTCGTGCTGCGTTTCCAGTTTCCATTGGTTAGGAAACGTTTCTACCGAAAATAAGTAAACCTAACTGGATTTGATGAGAAAATCGGAGATATGGATTTTACTTGGAAATTTTCCGCTTTTGTGTGTCGAGCCATAGATATTTATGATTGTTTTTTATCTCTATTCAACTCTGGACTCGAATTTTAATTGCACGTCTGTTTTTTTACATTTCTCATGAAAAATGAAACAATTTTGATTGTTTTTCACGTGCCGAATCAATTTTCGGGATCTGGAGATTGCGGTGAACATACATTAAGACGCGAAGTCGTAAAACGGTAAAAAATATCTGCGAACTTGATGAAAAATTTCCAACCGATTGTTGCATGCGCGATTTTTCAATTAACTTCTAGAGTATTCTTTTGTTTGAAAAAAACGTAAGAAGTGGTTTTTATGGCACTTTGTTGCTGTCGTTTGTCGTAAAGTTCATTTTTGGAAGCCAACTCCATTGGAACCTCAATTCTGTAAGCTGCTTTCCATATTTCTACCTGCAAAATTGAGATAAGACCCGGAAAACAGCAAGAGGTCTCGACCGTTCGGAACCGCCCGCTAACAGAATCGAGGTTCCAATTTATTCCGCAATTTTGCATGACTCATTTCTCGTGCGTTCTCGAAAAAATTCAATTGTCCTGCGTCGGTTTTCCTCAATCGGCAACTAAATTTTCCTAATCCTAATTACCCGACGTGTAATTCGGAGAAAAAAAATGTGGTTCGTACAAATCGTGATTTCACATTTTCCCACTCGAAGCGACCAGACTTTTTTGTAAATTCGATTGAATTATTTTTCCGATTGTAAAAAACCGGATAATCGCGTTCAGCGATTTTGCAGTCGAGAAAAAAATCCTTCCATTTTTCACTCGCAGATATTAACACACATAGCCGTATAAAAATCCAACGGTTTTTCGAGTTTTATCACTGCTTTATTACTTAATTATAAAATGCGCTATTGAATATTCATTCGTGTGTCGCTACCCGCTCAATTGAAATCTCGTATCGCGTAATACGTAAACATAAATTACCATAATCTCGATTTCACGAGATAATTATTGTTAATACTACAATTTTGTACGTCACGAATTTTTCCATTTTATAGTACTCTTTTAATCAGTGAATCAACCTCCAACATTTATTTCGTTGCTCTGTTTTGAAAGCTTACGCAATTACACAACGCGGAACCTTCGGATCACAAAATAAAATTTTTCCCCAAAATTCTGTTATTCGAGTCGAGTGTTTTCTACATGCACCAAGTTACATCAGACAATTTTAATTATGCAATCACGTTTTTTATCGACTACATAGCGCGGAATGCAATTTTTCACATTTCCCACGAAACGAAATTCGTTGCTTCGATCAGGCAGTTTTTGAATATTCATCGGATTATTCCAAACTCCTGCTTCAACTCCAATTAATTTCCCTTTTCAAACGAAAATGAGATATGTACCCCGAGCCGCTCGGCAAAGGGAAAAAATTTTTCCGGAGTGCGGGAAATCCGGATTTCAGGACGAGACGAGTGCTTTTGTTGAGTTATCTTCGCGTGAAACGAAACGAGGCCGATGATTGGCCGCTGGCTCCGAAGGATACATGTTCAACCTCCATTTTTATTTGCATTTAGGGACACGGCGTTTCGGTGACAAGTTTGCTAATGACTTAACTCTGCAAGACCGTTCTTTCATTCGTTTAATGAAATCGACAACAAATCCTTTCCCATTTCACGATCGCGGCATTTTTCATTGACAAAGTCCGCGTCTAGGAGTCAATAGAATCCAATAGTTCGCAGCCGACCTTTAGACTTCTTTCTCAAGGCTGTCTTTCGTCGCTACTTTCCCTTCTCGCACGGCTGGTACGTCGCTCTCGCGCTTCTGTCCTGTTCTCCCGTTTTAATCAGCTGAGCACGTGCTTACGCAACGCTTCGTAGATTCGCATTTCCGCGGTCGTAAAAAACGCGCTACATTTCCCAGGTTTTTGCGTGCGATTTGTCTTCTTCCACGCGAAGCAACTCGATCGAATGAGCATGGAAATGAGGCAGGACGGAGAAATTGGAAGAGGTTTCTTTCTATTTAATTCGCGTGCGGTCGATTTTGCGAAGTTTGGAAAATGCAAAACTTTGGCGTCATTAATCTTTCTGGAGTCTTCTCTCGACTGACAATCAATGCCCCATTTGGCAATGATCCTGGCACGTCTCTCTGTCAATTGATAGAGAAACATTGAAAACGTGAGAGGGTGCATTCTCCCGATTGTCCATGCTGGGCACGAACTTGGTCTACGTGACTTTTGTCATTGTCATGTTTGGGCTGACTCGACGCGCGTCACGCACCGCATCGATTACATCGTCAATAGAATGCATTTATAATCCTCATTGTACATACGCGGTCGATGCTTGGAAATTCGCTGAGAATAGAACTCATGAAATCGACCATTTTTACATTGAATGTAATTCTTGAAGTTGATTAATTAATTTAGCCGAGGGAAATTTCTCTTTCATCAACCAATAAATTTTTAAAAAGAGAAATCTTTATTCGAAAGTTGTCAATTTCCCAAGTCATCTTTGCTACCGAATGAGCAAATTTAGTTACGTAAACGGTACCGCAATTAGACGTTACATCGCTCGTTTTGGATTATTTCCGAGCTGAAGACGAAACGAATTTGCGGTTTTTCCTTTCACGATTTGCCCCAAACTCAGTTTCGTACAAAGGCATGAATGAACATTGTTAAATCGTCGCGATGTACTTATAAAGTGGACAATGTGTATTTTTGATACTTACTACAATGTTTTTTTTTATCAATGCCACCTTTGTTCGCTCGGATTATTCGAGGCTGCTTTTAACTGACTCACATCGCGAAATAAATTTTCCGCTGTTCCCACAATTATTGTGATAATTAAAGGAACGTTCCGAGAACAACTAAATTGTTGAAGGAAAAATATTATGCTGTGATGGTGCTTGTACTTTTCAACAATCGTAGAACAATTTCCCGTTTAGAAAACTATGTCTCTTTTTACTCGGAAAAGAATTTTATTGACATTCTCAAAAACCGAAAGCAACAATTAAATTTTCTTCAATTGTTTGGTGATTTTCCCAAATTACTGTCTTGTAATTTTCTAATTTTTTTTAGGTTTGTAAATAAAGTTTTAAAAATTTATAATTGTTGTTACATTTTACAGAATTTTATAGTTGAGAAAATATAAATAATTTCTGGTTGATTTGTGTCGTTTGTAACTCTTTTTAATAACATTCACATTTTTTATTCTGATGTTCCACATTTATAATAATTGCAAATGTGCTGGTTATTATACTTGTGACAATAAGCAATTACCGAGGTGCTAAAAAAAGGGTAGAAAAATCGGAATCTGTAATTAAAAAAAAAAAACTTGAAGAAAACCCAGAAAATTGTTGACAGAGAATTAACTTAATTTAGAACTAAGTTGAAAGTTGATTAAATTCAAAAAATTTCACTCATTTTAATTAAGTGTTAAATTGAACATTCACTCGTAATAAAATTGGTAGAAACCAGTTTTTTCAAAAATAAAAAACTGGACTCAAAAATGAATATTTTAATTCATAAATTTATGGATCATCTCAATCCAGATAAGAACCGAATAATTCTTAAATTCCGCATTAAAAAAGAAAGCTTTCTGCAATTTATTTTTTACTGAACAAAAAGTTACGAACTTGGTCATTTTTCGGCAAATTACCCAACCTCCATCAATTTCCAAGTTGACAAAATATTATGTTTCGAGTCTCATGACCCAAAGTTGTAGTAAAAATTGACTCTAAAGAGCATTTTCTCAAATTACAGGTAGTCGAAACGCAAAATGGTGGCGACACCGAACGACGGTGGCAGGAATAATGGGGGAGGAGGCGAAGTCCCCCCGCCGGTGTTTACTGTATCGGTAAGTGAAGTCGGCTACAGAAACGAGTGTTTCAAGGACGACGGAATCCCGTCAGAGCCAAGGAAACCGCCCCAAATCCCAACCCACGACGAAGACACGCAATCCCGAAAGTTCAAGCTCTCCCGGAACGAGAAATGGCGGATCTTGAAGAACATCGGCACCGTTTCCCTGGCTTTCATGGTGCAGTTCACCGCCTTCCAGGGCACGGCGAATCTCCAATCTTCGATAAACGCCGCCGACGGTCTCGGGACCGTCTCGCTTTCCGCGGTGTACGCGGCTCTCGTGCTCTCCTGCATTTTCGTGCCAACGTTTCTCATCAAGAGACTCACCGTAAAGTGGACCCTCTGCGCGTCGATGCTCTGCTACGCGCCCTACATCGCTCTACAAATTTACCCCAAATTTTACACCCTCGTCCCGGCTGGCGTACTTCTCGGGCTTGGCGCGGCACCCATGTGGGCCGCGAAAGCCACATACCTCACGCAAGTCGGTGGCGTTTACGCCAAACTCACCGATCAACCGCCCGATGCCATAATCGTCCGCTTCTTCGGTTTCTTCTTCCTCGCTTGGCAGACCGCTGAACTTTGGGGCAACCTCATTTCATCTCTCGGTGAGTTCCAGTCTTTTTCTTGAAACTCGCGCACTCTGAAAAGCTTTCCGAAGTCATGGAGTTTGAGGTTTTTTCGAGTCTAAAATAACTACGTTCGCAATTACAGACGTACTTTTTTTAAAAGCTTTGTAATTGTAAAAGGATATCCGTTATTACTGTGAATTGAAACAATGTTAATGAACCTGTAACTTTGTTTGAAATAGGCGACGAAAGTTTTTTTATTTTCCGAAAAAATTGGCAGTTATCGTGAACTTTTATCGCAATTAAGCAATTATAGTACACGAATTAGTCTCATGAATACCGAATCGCTTATCGAAGTAAATGAACGTGAAATATTAATAATCGAGGAAATTTTTAAATGGAATATTTGGTTTCACATTGAATCGCGATGTTTTATGTAAACATGATTATCTAATTGTTTAATTAAACATATTGGCTCATCAGTATTTACATTTTTCGGCTACGAACACGGATCAATTGATTGAAATCGATTTAAACGATTGCGTAATTTGCGCTACGTGATGAAAATCGAGCGTCGAGTGACGTAGGTCTACGAACGATCAGGCAACGTCGTCCGGCTCGATATTTGTATTCTCTACTCGCGAGGAATACGATTATTTATGTCAACAAATTAATGCCAATTTTGACTCGAGAGAAAACTTATCAAATGAAATTCATAAAATAAGCCTCGTTGAAACGCGGTATAAAAAGTTCGCGCTTTCACGGTCATTAGCGAAAGCCATTTCTAGGATTTATAGAGAAAAAATGGGGAAAAACTACCAGTTACGTCGCCGCGATTAAAAGATTGCCTAAGTGTAGCTGAAAAACTGTGATTAAGTACACGAGTGTCGCGACAATTATGAAACTTTCTTATACAAACGACGAAATATATGTTAAAATCGTTTATCTTTTCCATTTGGCAGTGCTCGACGAGGGGGAATTCGGAAGCGGCAGTCACAACACTACCTTCGACGAAAAAAAAATAAGCATGTGCGGGGCCAACTTTTGCGTCGTTGGCAACAGCGGACACGAGATTTTGGACAGACCGCCAGATTCGGAAATTTATGAAATTACCGCCATTTATTCGACGTGCATTATCGTGGCGGTCATTATCGTCGCGCTTTTGGTGGATCCGCTTTCAAGGTAAGCTTATTTTTATTATAAAATGAACGCCCAATTGCGAAAAGTGGACGAAATCGTCGGCGGTTTCGGTAGTTACGAATTTGTAATTCAAATACGGGATTTTACGTAATCCTCTCGCGGAAGATGCCTTTACCACGTAGCCACGTGCCCCATACGAGATCTAGATTAAGCTGCATGAAGAGCGTGGTCAAAACTGTGTAACGCAACAGTGATTAACGTTTTTATTTTTACTTCGTGCTTTGTGCCTCGATGCTGCTCATGACATAACGTTACTTAATATGCATTAAACCAAAGTCGAATTCACGATACTTCCGGGTGATGATTTCGATGATTCAACCGAATTATTATCCGTTACGTGCTTTGGGAAAATTTCAGAAGAGCTTGAGAATTCCGGACCGGGACTTTTTCATCGCCGATTAATTTGTCGAATATTTTACGATGCCGGAACGTCGGCCAATCGGAAGTGGCGTGCATAATTGGGAGTAGAATTTGGAATGAAAAGCAGACAAAGTATTTTTTTTTCCATTTCCAGCGGTCTGGATTACGAAACAGTGGCTTAATAAGCGAGTTGCATCGCAGGATCCGCGGGATATCCATCCTGCTCCGCCCCCTCCACCTGTGCTTCGCGGTATCGCCGTAAACATTGCTCTTGATACGTTCGTGATTGCAAAATAGCGTACATCCGACGAGGCGCACCGATGCACAGCACTCGACACATCACCGATGATGCATTGCGTAATTTTTCCCGGCTTTTGTACGTCATTTGTATATATTTATTAAAATGGACATGTACCCGATGGTCTTTGCCACCCGGAAATGCAATTTCCTTCAATTTACGAGACTTGTGATTTTGCAGACTCGAGTTTTCGCGCTAAAATGAAATGAAAAATTGGAAAATGGCAAAATTCCCGAACGAATTCCATTTGTCGATAATTAAAATTCGGATTCCGAGTTTTTCTGTAAATTGGAAACATGGAAATTGCTCGCGATCGCGAAAACACGATAATTCGAGCCGTATATTTTAAGATCGAGCAATTATATTTGTCCGCGTCTTGCGTGATTTCAGTGATTTGAAGTTTGCACTGAGACTAATTACTGTAGCCGAGTCATCTATTTCCGGTTTGTTAAAATTCGTCGAGTATAATTCTTCCAATGCTGCCCTCAAGTGTTGCAAATACGAACGAGGAAATTACTTTTTAAAACGAAAAACATGCGTTGCGCAAGCGATTTTCTATTGAAAAAGGAAAGGGGAAAAATGCGAAAATTATTTATGTATTATTATCGCTACATTGAAGTCTTTCACCCGTCATTCGTATTCACATCCAAAACTTTCACCCGTTGGAAAAGTAAACGGCCTCATGAAAAGCTCGGCATTCGCATTCATGAGCGAAATTACCCACAAAATATACGTCGAAAACAGCTTCCCCAACGAAGGGAAAAGCTGCGGAGTAATTTGTTTCTATTAATAAAAAATAAAATCAACGATCTTCAACATGAATGACTACGATTTTCCGACTTAATATCGAGGATGACGCGGACGTTTACGAATTGCAAGCTGTTTTCGTGACAATCGTTCGATCGGATGAATCGTACATTTTTCCAGACAATATTTTGCATTCCCGCAGTAAATCGGCTTTGATACTTTGGTTAATTACCGAGACGGTCCAGCTCAAAACTTTGGACATTCCGGAGCCTCTAATCCGTATTTCAGGTCTCGAAACTTCCCGGGAAGATTAACTAATCGCGTAACGAGCGATACGAAGATTTACGTAACTCGTAAAATCCATGAAAATGTATAGTTACGCGAAGCATTGTTATTTTTAAGGGCAGTGCTAAATGAAAGAACGGGCAATGAAATTAAACGCTGGGAATCTGGTTAATTACGCTTAATGATGAATATCAGGTATGGACATTCCCTGTCATTTAAGTATTCACGTGTAGTGCCTATTTTTTTCACGACTTTATCGGTCACGGAGCATCTTTGTAGCGTAGATATCTTAAGAGCTCCTGTATACGCTCACCGTATTGCGCAAGTAAAACATGTTTGATCATATAAGCCATCTTTCATCGTCTTCTCAAGGCCGTCCAAGCGTAACGGTTTCGCGAAGCAGCGTATTCCTATCAACGAAGTTTACTTTACTCTTCAATGCACGTGGAAATGGTGCCTTTAGGTTTCATTTCTCTAACGGGAAAGCCGCACTTTAATCTCGCCTTCATTCTACATCGACGTGGAGTTGACGATGATTTTTCAACGCTTCGCAAATCTTTTCAAAGGGCAGAAAGAAATTCGCAGGGAGTCGTATATTTCGACGTCTAATGACCTCGAATTCTTTGCGTAATCGATTCGTATTTAGTGCCTTTGACCTTTTAGATTTGAATAATGTACCTGGTTTTTTTTCTTCGCCGGGAACTCTTTTCGAAAATTGATTGCGAAGCGTTTGATTAATAGCTTTTGGCGTGACTCGAAACTGCTTTTTCGAAGGAGGGAAATAGGGTTTCAATCAAGGGTTTCTGGGACATTTTATACGTCGACTCGACGACATTTCCACGATGAAAGGGAGGAAGAATTCAATCGGCCTCGTTCATTTTCCAATTCTTATTCCGGAAGTTCCGACGTGTTTCAAATGTTTTTCCGTCGTTCGGAAAAACCTTCGATCCGGGGATTCGTCGTGTATCGAGCGCAACGTTCGCTTCGTCCTTCGAAAAATGTCTCGGGATGCGTGCTGCGCTATACATAATAGTGCTCGTCATAAAGTTTACAACGTAAACACTCGCGTGTCCCTCGAAGAACCATGAATGAACGATGCCGTCGCTGTAACATCTGAATGGCGCGGAGCGAGTGGAAATTTGCTAATTGAGCATAACACGACTCTGGAACGAATGACGCGGAACAATACATCGCGGAAAATCAAAGACAATTTTTTACGGAGAACCTTTTTCGAAAATTCATCAAGTTTTTCCGAGGATAACGCAATATCAGTGTGATTTTCAAATTTTCAAAGTTACGCGTCATTCAAAACTGAAGACTTTTCGTTGCTGTAAGAATTTATTAATTTTCATTAAAAATGGTATCGCACAAATCCGCTACTATGAAATGAATTTTCGCAGCAATACAATTTTGACGATTTTTTAATTCCAGTGTAATTTTAACAGCATCTTTATTGCTTCGTCTTCACAAAAATTTCGGGCGTGTTAGTTTAATGAATTTCAATTGTTTATTGCTCGCTCCTTCGAGCCAACCTAACAAATTCCCTTTGGGAATGAGTTTTAAAGGGTATAAAATATCCATTCTAGCCTAACACATTCCCAAATTTGGCATTGCACTGTGTAATAATTATTTGTAAAGGTTTCACTCTTGGTAAAACCTCCAAAGTTGCCCTAATCTCAATGAGATGTTAGAAAAACGTGATTCTTACATAAAAACGTGAAGCACGAAGAAACAAAAATGGTAATAATTGGCGTTTGTTCAGGTATGGAGAGAAGCAGCGAAGGAACGACAGCGCGGAACTGAGCGGCATCCAATTATTATCGGCGACGGCGTATCAGCTAAAGAAACCGTACCAGCAGCTCCTCATCCCCATTACGATATGGATCGGAATGGAGCAGGCCTTCATCGGTGCAGAATTTACTCAGGTAAACAATCGTAAAACTGATAAGATCATTACTACAAAGCGACTGGAATATTCATCGATACTGACATCATTGCTGCCATTCTATATCTCAAAACATAAATTTCGACAAATGATGCATTTCTTCGCGAACGCGCCAGTCGGTAAATTAATTCGTAATTAATAGTATGATCGCTGATGAGCTCTGAATCATAGCATTATTTTTTTCTCACCGCGCCAATCGGCGATGGCGCTGACTAGGGAAGAGGGAAAAAGAAAACGAGCAGTCGATCAAGATCGCAAAGATAATGACAGCGTCCTTGCCGCGGTAATTATTCTTTCTAATTACAATTGTTCAACTCCGCGCTGAAATGTTCTCCACTTTAAAATAGTTGATCGCGCGCGATCGAAGTTTCCAGGAAACGAAAATTAACGTCTTTCGCGTAAAAAGTCCCTTTTTGGAATATCGACTTTTATGCGAGGAGAGGAAGTGCGTACGATCCCTGGTGGCAGCTGGCAATTTAGATAATTCGTGCCTTTGCAATGATACGCACAAAAGTCGGAAGAAAATTCGCGCACGCGCAAAAAACAGCAACGAATTTCGATGAAAATCGGTCGATTCCATCGGGAATCGTTCGCAAAATGCGGCGTAATTTTTTCTGCACGATTGATCTTGAAAAGACGCGATTTGAATCTGATCGTTTTTTAGAATTCGGCACTTGATTGCAAGGTCGCGAATTAATGAGTCATTAAAGAGCCCGGCGATAATGTCCAAGATCGTTCGTCGACCTTGGCTTATCTGCCACTCGAACTTTTAAATTCACGGACAGAGGAAGGTGAATGGGCTGAAAAGACACGTGTCTCTGGGTCTCTCGCAACTCTTGAAACGCGATGCGATAATCGCTCCTGAAAAGAGACGAGGAAAGCCGGATTCCATCGAAATTCAACGAGCGGAAAACAAATCGTCACGCGGATTCGCATAAAAATCTTGTTTTCGTCCGTGTCGCGAGTTATTCCAAGATTAGGATTTTTGAAATTGTCAAGTTATTTTTCAAAGTCAAGGAAGTGCCAAAGGAGCTGATAAGACGAGCGATAAATTACAAAAATTTCCGTGTTTGGTTATTATGCAAGTTACCTCGCGAACTGATACTTTTGTCTCCTCGAATTTTTTATCTGCCGTGCTTTTTTACGTAACGTTAAATAAAGATTTCTGTTTTTATCGATTCGCGGGTAATAAATGAAAGAAATGTTCGAACCGGGTTTGGAGGAAGAACGATTGTAATTAGATGAAGTCGGTCGCTAAATGCAGAATTGAGCGCGTTCGACGATCTCGGTGTACCGGCGAATTCGATTATCGAGTCAAGTACGAAACTGGTTCGACGACCGGTTCGGTAACGTTTTCGTTTCTTTGAATGAGTCGATCAGGGACTGGGATGAAACCGTTGAGTCAGCATGGGGCTTGCTTCGCTATAAATAGCCTAACCAGAAAATCGTGTGCGTGCCCTGCAGAACAATTTACACCGCGGTGCATTTAACCCTTCGACGCACTTGCTTTGATAAAAAAACTGGCATTTTTAAAATGACAAAAGGTCTTTTTCGCACTTCAATTTCATTATCATAATTTCAATTAAACGTCAAA